>VDFB02058242.1:414620248-414675123 GCA_007258455.2 Sequoia sempervirens
AAAAAATCATAACTAATTATTTACACGGAAAAAAAAATACAAGAAAAAATACGACAGATTTGAGCATGTGTCCTCTACTTATATTGAAAAATTAAAAAAAATAAATAAAAAATCTTGTACTTAGGGTAGTCAGACATACATCTACTTCTCATCATTTTCTTGAAAATTTAGTACCACTGCATTGAAATTTCAAATTTTCTCAAAAAAAAAAAACTTTTTTCCAAAAAAGTACTAGTAGCCTAGAAACTGCATTCAATTTGCTACAACTTTTGTTCTTACATATTTTTCAAATTGTCTTAACAACCTATTCATTTATTTTTATGTCAAGTTTCCTAACTCCATTTTTTCTGAATTTTCATCACCACTTAGAGGCCTAATTTGGACCCCCATGATCCTGCACTAACCCATGATATGTTAAATATATATTATTATATATAATATTATATATATGTGTGTATGCGTGTGTATGTATGTTTATAACCATTAATGCATATTTACATAACCATATATACATACATACATACATATATACATAAGAGTACATGCAAGATAGTATATATATAATAAAGACATTATATTGAATGTATGCATATATATATGTATAAATGTATATGCCTCTATGTATAGGTATATGTAGGTATATCTATATCAATGCATCCATATGAGTGTGTCCATTCCCCAATGTACACATGTATCGATATACATATACATATGGATACGTGTATATACTACACACATACATACATACATACATATATATTCACATCCGATTCACATATTTCCATTCATAATCACAATCATATTGATAAGTGTTTACGTTTGGTACATCTATACATGTGCATATACATGTTAGATCCCATTGATATGTATGTGCATATATATACACAAACTTCTATGTACATACCACTTGTCAATATAATCATAATAGTACAAGAATGATCTTAAAAGCTCAATAGATAAACATTACCCAATAATGCATGTAGTAGTAAACAAGATTCTCAAATGCAGACATAACAGGTAAGGATGACCTACCAACTACCCACAAATTGACTCAACTCAATCATTCTAATGTGGTGTGTGTATATGCTCAGATAGTTTACTTTTACCGGTTACCCAACCAAGATCTTCTCCTAAGTGATACTTCCCCTCTTCCTAGACAAATGAAACACATACTTGCATCCACTAACACATGTACATGGTAGTCAATTGTTCACAACATATGCAACATACATAAACATCTCCAAAGTTGGAATAATAATTCAATAACCATCCATTCACATATATGCAATATTTCTCCATGAAATAACATCAATTAAGATAACATCAAATGAGATAACACTCACATTGCTAACAAGGTATAAGCATAATTCATTCATCTCTAGAATTCACATTACATTCATATTTACCCTATTTAGTAATAGTAAATAGTAACTACACAATTAGGGTGTAACATACTCCCCCCTTATGCATAATCATCCCTAATGACCTTAGGTATTATTATAATATAGCAACTAACAACAAATTGTTCAAAAATTCTCAAAAGCATTAAGAATAGGAGGAATTTTTTGTTGAATTTCCACATGTTAGAGTTATCATACATTAGCTACTAATTAATTAATTTTAATTGAATATTATTCTAATTTATTCTCACACTTTAGCTAAACTTAGGAATGCTTAATTAGTTGAGTTAATATTAGATCATGATGTCTCATCTCATGTGATGTTTACACTTGTCATGATTTGATCCATTTCTTATTTAGGGCTTTGCTCTTATAAGCATTCAACCCTCTTTGTAATTATCTCTCGGATATTATCTGGAGCTTTCATATCTTCTTGAAAGTCTTTTTTGCAGCTTTTTCTTGTTAAAGAATATTGGGCATATTTTTTTGAAGATCTCTTGCATGGAAGTTGTATTTGTTTGTTGTTTGATCCTGTGGCTCATGGTTTTGTGCTTTCATGCATTTTTTCCTTAGTTTCTTAGTCTCTCCCTAAGTTCATATTAAGGGGGGGTGTTAGAGTAATAGGTTGTTTACTTGATTAATTTAATCATATTGATTAATTAATTAAGTCACCTTTACTTTATTTCACTTAAGCTAAACTTAGGAATCTTTATTTTGCATTATTAAATTAGTCATGTCATCTCATTCATTGTGATCTTGACACTTGTCACATGCTAATTTAATCCTCATCCTAGGGTTTTGATCTCCTTTCTTAAGGATTGATCTCTTTGTAATTATTCACTTCTCAAATATTATCTAGAGCTTTCATATCTTCTTGAAAGTCTCTTCTGTAGCGTTTTCTCATTGAAGAATATAAAAATTCTTGTTTGCAAATCTCTTGCATGGAAGGTGTACTTGTTTGTTGTTTGATCCTATGGCTCATGGTTTTGTAGTTGTTTCATAATTCTAACATGGTATCAAAGCATGGATTCAACGAACCCCTTCTCAATTTATGATATTTTCTTTCTTCAACAAGGGTTGAAAGCTTCATATCTAAATCCCCTTCGTTTTTTTGTAAATTTTGGAGGTGGGAATTTTTTGAAGCATTTTTGTGTGAAAAGGACCTCACTATTGGATTCAGAGCTGTCAAAAAAATCAAATTTGGCTTTTGTTTGAATTGATTTTGATTCTTGGCACTAAATCTACAAGGTTTTGAAGTGGTTGTTTTATCTCCAGATCTAGAGGGTAACTATATTTTTGGTATATTTTTAGCTGAAATGATTGTCACCATCGTGCTTAGAAGGCCCAAAAACCTTAAGATTTCCTATCAAATCATTGAACTATGAGCAATTGACCTCCGAGGAAAAAAAATTGCCCGTACAACCCTGTACAGTTATCTACACGCGGATCGAGAAAATTTTCCTTCTATTGCCTAGTAATCTTTTTTTTTTTTCTGGCTTGCATATTTTTTTCAGAAAATTAAAAAATTATTATATAGTTTTTTTCTTTTTTCGAAAATAAGACAAATCAAAAGGTGGGGCTGAATTTTTTTTAAAAATGAGAGGAGGCGCATTTATATTTTTCTTGGGGAATGGATTTAATTGAGAGTATTGTAGGGTACGTATGTCAGTAGGCCTTGCGGGTCTCGTACAATACACCAACTGCTAATGCTTTCAAATTTTGTCAGTTGTTCTTTTCTTAACCTTGCTGGCCTTTAACTTTCCTGACCTATGTGTATTTTCCTAGTAGCGTCTGATTTTTTCGACAAAGGATTTTATAACTGGCCTTTTTTTGCAGGGAATATTTTAAGAATATTTCATTTAGTAGGGGAATATTCCATCAATCAACTTTTTTAAGGGATCAGGTTTTTTTTCCCAGGTGGAGGGAATATTTTGCAGAATATTCAACTGATGTCATACTAACATTAACATGATGTTAATGGTACAAATGTACCCTATGGCCCCTTTGTTCCCCTTTATGCCCTAAAAGGGATTTTTTTCTTTTGGCCATAACTTGGGCATACTATATCATTTTTAAGCAAACGAGATATTGTTGAAAAGTTGATTACATCAAATTTCTAGTGGTGTGGGTCTCATTGCTTTATTTTGCTACAGGTGTATTCTATAATCTATTGAAGTCAAAGGAGTTTTTTTCTATCCTGAGCTCCTAACTTTTGACCAATTTCTTTGTTTTTCACAATTCTAGTAGTGTTGGAACTATCTTTCAGAGCTCTTTAGTTCCATCCATGTAATTTTTTCATATTTCACTCTAGGTACATTGTATTCATTTTTTGTTTTTTCACACTGTAGAGAATTACTTGGACATATTAGCTCCTAGGAACTTCTCATTTGCATGGGCTACTTCATTTTTGGTTTTTCATCATGTATTTCTAGTCTTGTGTCTTTTTATGAAATTTTGAGCTTCCATTGTAAGAACTTATGATTTTGTAAATGAACAGAAATAAAGTGTCTCAGTATTGTACATGTATTATGGGATCTTTCACACCACTTTGTGCCATATTATACTTGCACTATGATATAAAGTGTCATGGGGTTGATTTTTACCTTTGTTTTTCCTTCATATGTTTCTCATGTGTGTGTTCCTTGGTTTGCACATCCTTTATATCTGCTTGTACTTTCATGATTACACCTTCAAATGTTTTTGGTTCCTCTTCATGCACTACATTTTGACATTTTGTTTCAATGTACCTATCATGCCTCTCCCATTTTAGCATTATGGGGGGGTTTCTACTGTTGGTACTATTTCTTCCTTGGTTTCGTGTTGGAGTGACCTTTGTATACAATATTTGTTCTTATTTACTAGGCAGATGCAATAGTTGGTTACCCATGCATTTCAGTGAGATGGATCACTTACCATATGGACACTCTTGCATTCCTATTTCTAGAGGTGACCTTCCATTTTTCACTTGATCAATTCTTCATAATATTGGTAAATATGCCATCCATATCTTTGATTTCTTGATGTATGCCTTAGTTTTCCATCGGATTTGAGTAATGTCATTGGGGGCACTCATACAAATTCTTGTCTTCTTGATCTTGATCATCATATGTTTTACTGGAGGTTCTTCTTTCAACATTTCATCAATCATTCTTCAACAGTGTTTGCAGCTTCTACATGCTTTTGGATGTTCCTTTATTCCTATCTTTTGGGACAACTTTGTCTTGTTTAGAGGTTTCTTCAATCCTCACTTGGCTTTCATCTCTTTTTGGAGTGGATTTTCTCCCATGATGTTTTCTCTATTTCTCCACATTATAGAGATCTTTTTTTTGAACATGAGTACCTTACTTGTCCCATTTTTCTGGGACCCATCTTGCATTCTTTTTAGGGTTTTTATCTACTCCCTAATTTCATATTAAGGGAGGTTGTTAGAGTTATCATACATTAGCTAATAATTAATTAATCTTTAATTAATTATTAGTCTAATTTATTCTCACACTCTTTAGCTAAAATTAGGAATTCTTTATTAGTTGAGTTAATATTAGATCATTATGTCTCATCTCATGTGATGTTGAAACTTGTCATCATCTTATCCCTTTCTCATTTAGGTTTGTGCTCTTATAAGTATTCAACCCTCTTTGTAATTATCTCTTGGATATTATCTGAAGCTTTCATATCTTCTTGAAGGTCTCTTTTGTAGCTTTTTCTTGTTGAAGAATATTGCACATATTTGTTAGTAGATCTCTTGCATGGAAGGTGTATTTTTTTTTTTTTCTTGTGGCTCATGGTTTTGTGCTTGTTTCACAATTCTAACATTGCATAGTCCTCCCAAGTAGTTGAGTCTTTTGCATACTAGTCTCACTGGATTTCAAGCACTACAAGACCTCTCTATTATACAAGCATAGCTTAGGTGTTCATAGCACCTTGGTGGGATCAATAGTTACTACTCCACGGTCCCATACGTGTAAATTAGTCCAATCAATCACATGATTTTCACCTAGTATATACTTTTTAAGGTAGGACGCATAGAAAACATCATGCATTCTGGCAAGAGCTAGTGCCAATACAATTTGATAAGCTACTGGATTCACTTCTTCTAGAATCTTAAAAGGTCCAACATAATGTAAGGCTCACTTAGAAGACTTTCCAGATTTAATGGAGCTCTTGTGAGGTTTCACTCTTAGTAATACTTTGTCATCTAAGAAAAAATTACAAGGCACTCTCTTAGCATCAACATAACTTTTTTTCTTATCATTAGCTTCAACTAAAATTTTCTTAATAAACTTAACTTTCTCATCCATTTTAGCCAACATCCCCAGCCCAAGACTTACTCGATCCTCTAGTTTATCCCAACTTATAGGAGTTCAACACTTTCAACCATACAAACCTTCAAAAGGATCCATCTTAATTGATGAACGATAAAAAATATGGTAAGAAAATTTCACTAAGGGAAAGTAATCTTCCCACTTGTACTTTTGATCTATGCAATACATCCTAAGTAGGTCTTCCAATACTTGATTCACCCTTTCATTTTTCCCATCTGCTTCTGGATGATATGTTGAGCTAATATTCAACTCATTCCCTACTGTAGAAAATAAGGTTTTCCAAAACCTAGAAGTGACTCGTGCATGCTTATCAAAGATAATCTTCTCAGGAATCTCATGCAACCTAAACACTTCTTGCATGAATTTTCTTGCTATGATAGGTGTTCCATCAGTTAAGTTCCTTGGTATAAAATGTGCTACTTTGGTAAGATTATCTATAACCACAAGAATGGAATTGTGCTTATTTCTTGTTAAAGGAAATGGCATTGTGCTTATTTCTTGTTAAAGGAAATCCTTGCACAAAGTCCATACTTATGACTTTCCACTTTCTCTCTGGTATATCATATGGGTATAAAAAGCTTGCAGGATGATGGTGTTCAGCTTTCACCCTTTGACAAGTTCAAGACATTTAGCCACAAAACTAGCAGTATCTCCTTTCATTCCCTTCCATAAGTATAATGGTTTTACATCATCCATCTTTTTTGTCACTTTAGGATGTCTAGAGTATGGTGCTTTGTGTATTTCCTTCCATACCATATTTCTCAATTCCTTTATATCAGGAATGTACATTCTACCCTTATATCTAAGTAATCTAGTCGGTTCAAAATGAAAACCTTCATACCTAGAATATTGTAGATTATGAGCGAGTGCTTGCTTAACTTGCAAGTAATAATCATCCTCCTTGCACTTTTGGAGTACTTTCCCCATAAAATCAATTTGAACTATTACTATGGAAGAAATATGTCATCTTTGACTTAATGCATCAACAACCCGATTTTCCTTCCCTCTAATATAACTAATATTAAAATCATAGCCAACTATTAGCTCTAACCCCCTTCTTTGTCTAAGATTCAAACTAGGTTGAGTAAAAAGGTACTTTAACCCATTATGGTCATTTTTCATCTCAAAGTGCTTTCCTAATAGGTAATGTCTCTAAATTTATAGAGTTTGAACCATAGCTGTCAATTCTAAATCATGTGGTACATAATTCATCTCATAAGGATTCAACTTTCTATATTCATAAGCTATCACTTGCCCATCTTGCATTAATACACCTCCTAACCCTTCTCTGTAGCATCTATGATAACCATAAATTTACTCTTAGAATCTATTACTTTTAAGATCAGTGCAGTGGTTAACTTCTCTTTGAGTAGGCAAAAAGCTTCTTGACACTTCTTATTCCATTCAAATTTCTTTCCTTTCTTTTGTAAAGAAGTAATTGGGAAATTCATCTTGAAAAGTTTTCTACAAACTTCCTAATATAGTATCCTACTAGACCCATGAAACTTCTTATTTATGATACATTATTGGGTACATGCCACTCAAGTATAGCTTTGATCTTAGTTGGGTCTATAGAAATTCCTTCTACTAAAATCACATGACCTAGATGGGTAATTGCACCAATCTGTGACACAATTTTGGTTCCAAATTAGAAAAATTTGCAAAAAAAGGCCAAAATTGGCCATTTGTCACATGCTAAATTTGGTGAGCACCAAATGTAAAAAGTTAATTAAAACCAAAAAATGTGTTATAAACCCTCATTTCACTTCAACCCTTGGCTTGGATTGGAGGATTTGAGGTCTACAACTCGCACTTGCAAAACATCATCCATTATTTTACATCCTTAGCTTGCAATTTTTCATGAGGATGCTGCTAACACATCAGAGAGGTCAAAGATTGCAAAGAGGTATGTATTTTTATTCTATTTATTTTGAATTTGATTTATAATGTAGATTGAAATAGGTTTTTATAATAAATTTTTTTTCTAATTCTCAGGGAATGAATGTCCACCTGAAAACATTAAGAATTCACAATCACCCCCTCACGAAGAGCCTCCTATACAAGAACAACCTGTAACCACTCCATAAATTCATAGGCATCCTCAAGGAACACAAGAAAATATTTTAAATCAAATGGAAAACAATAAAAGAGACATTGAACAATTAATTGGAAGATTAACTGAGCATGCTAAAACCCACCCTTATAAGAGAGGGATTGATGAATCACTGAAGTCAATTGTAACTCATGTAGGAG
This sequence comes from Sequoia sempervirens, assembly GCA_007258455.2. NCBI lineage: Eukaryota > Viridiplantae > Streptophyta > Pinopsida > Cupressales > Cupressaceae > Sequoia > Sequoia sempervirens. Next base: position 414,628,224 of record VDFB02058242.1, read on the forward strand.
AAATGAGCCAGAAAATAAATTTTTGGTCAAATAAGAGTAATGAGATGAGACAATTTTATGCTACTGGTTTCTCATATGTAGATTTCAAAAAAAAAAAAAACTTAGCAGCACCAATTTGTGTGCCCTATTTACAAACCTGAGAACCAATGCACCTTTATCCCATGCATGCAGGAGGTTCCCCATCTATTGGTGCCATCATGAGTTAATTAAAAATAAAATTTGGGAGTGGTGGTGGATGGTATTTGACCAACCTCCATGCAATAACCATAAGGTAACACAATACTTTTTGAGGAAACTCTATTGTGAGTTTTTCCTCAATAAAATGCCAAACTATTTTGACATCTTAGACTTTCAGGGTGGAGGTGAGGGCTCCACACATGATAGACCTATTGCACAATGTAATCCACAGTTGGCATCAAGACCCTTGGCCAGAACCATGGTGGAGCATGTTATTGTTCCTTCCATTATTAAGGATGGTGTAGAGTTGGACACGTTGGAGTCAATTGACTCACTCACCCAGACCATTTAATAGTGTGTGAGGCCTCTAGTAGAGCCTAATGTGGAGGAGACGTGTAGGCCCTGAAATCCACCCCACCATTGTGGGGCTTGTGGTGTTGTTTGTAGGTACAATTATCAGAGTGCTCATGATGTAGCTACAAAGCCTACATCAGTTGTAGAGGTGATGGCTTTCACAAATGATTTGTTGAATGATACATTCAACATTGACACTAAGGTAAAATTCAACAAGTTTTTTAATGTTGTTTATTAAATTATATTTTGAAATTTAAGAATAACTAAATTAGTAGAATTTTGATATGATGAAATTTCAAGGTCGGATTGTTCATGAGACATGCTCCATTCCTACAAACCCTTATTCATTCTTGATGATGAGTCCACAGGTATGCAACTAGTATTAAAGATATTATTATTGCATTTGTATAGTTGAATATTTAAATTTGAATTTTTTTCTCATAACATGCTTTGGATTTCAAAAAATTTCCTAGTGGACCTTTGACCTCCACACAACATGATTTATTTCCTCAAACAAATTTCACTCAAGTATCCTTTATTCATTAATGGTTTTGTAAAAAAATGTTAGCTAGTTTTCATAATTTCGCATATTCAAATCTAAAAAACTGATGAGAAACACCAACATTTCATTTGTATTCCTTGATCGTGTCAAATTATCTTCTCCTAATTCAATTTTTTTTCCTTTATTCCTTCATAATCCCATATCATTAACATTTAATAGTTCACCCTATTTTCCATGATCCCCTCCTAGCCCATCCCACTAATATCTTCTAGTCCATGCTGACTATATGTATGATGGCTATATGTATGCGATAAGTGATTATATTGTGTTATGTGTCATTCCACAATTCAATTTCTATGTATTAACATATTTACTTTTTATTATATCAGTTGAAGGTCCAGAGTGAAGAGAGGAGGACTAGCGATCATGTTTGAAAGACAAGAGAACTAATAGTCACTCCATCTAGCCAAATTTTCAAGGCAACATGAGATCTATTTCCTTCCCCTAGAGGGAAATGACTATGTATTAGGGTTGTTTGTTGTATTCCTATGTAGCATTTCGGAACATATGTTTTGTACTATCAATATATACGTGAAATTTTATGTGCATATGGCTCCTTTGTACTAAGCCTGCATGGATTTTTTGGATATATTGTATATAATTTTATCAATATATAGAATTTCATTTGATTTGAGCATCCAACAATGGATTCAGTGTAAGTTTGTGCAAATTCTTTGTGACTGGTTTTATACCCTATTTTAAGGGTTTGTAGCCTTTAAAATGTAAATTGGACCAATTCCACTTTTTGTGGCTCTTCTAACTTGTGGAATCAGACTAAAACATCAATAAACAAGTGAGGGAATGTTGAGAGAGTGCAAGGGAGGCCAAAAAATGTGTTGGGCATGAAGCCCTAGAGTGGAAAATTGTGCTTTCCAAATGGAAAATTGTGTTTTCCAAGTGGAAAAGAGAGGTTTTGGTATGGTAATGAGTGAAATAGGTTGGGGTAGTGTTTTTTCTTGTTGAATTGAGTATTTTCGAAGGATTTTAGACTAGTTTGAGGTGGTGGAAACTTTGATTGAGGTTTAGAAATGTGATTTCTATTAAAACCCTTGATTTTTGGATATAAAAGAGGGTTTTGAGTTTAGGTATATTGGAGGGTGGATGCAAGAGAACATATTGAGAAAAAATTGTGGAATCTTTGGTTTGGTAACCTATAGAGAGATGCCCAATTGAATTTTCAGTGAAAGGGAGAGTTTAAGGTAGAGTCCCTTTGTAAAAGTGACCTAATTTGAGGCCTAGTTGGTGTGAAAAGTTTGATTTGAAAGAGTTGTATCAAAGTATCCTATTGAGTGGCTATGGTATGTTTTTGAGTACCTTGATGGGTGTTTGAAACACTAATGGTCCTTATTTGAAAGGACAACACCAAGGAGATATACCCGATTGGCCAATTAGGCCAAATTTTCAAAGCAACTATACTCTAAACTATCTTCCCATCCCACATAACTATAAACAGTCATTTACCAGACCAAAAAACCTCTAAGTCCAAAATCTTTAACCTGAGAACTACTCCTTTAAGCCCGCTTTTACAAAACCCTCATTTTTAGCAAGTTTAGGGTGGGTTTATTGAAAATCATATTCCCAAAAATAACAACACCTTGAAAAGGCCTCAAATATTCTTAAAATAACATAAGCATGCTTAAAATACCCTCACAAACTACCGCCTCAAAGGATTTCAATGATTTCCACTCTTAAACCACTCAATTTCACCAAAACTCATCAAATTGCCAACTAGGGAATCACACCAAACCACTCAACTCACCTCCCCTACTCAAGAAACCATGCATGTATGTTCCCTACCCCTAATTATACCATTCTACAAAGTTATAGTAGGATACAATGGGTGGAATGGATAAAAAGTCATTTTTACACACTCAACTACTTGCATTTGACCACTTTTCCCCCAAATTCACCACCATGTGAAAAGGCCACTGAAATAGAAAAAATTGAGAGAGGTTATTATAGAGGGGTGAAACATGGTCCCATAGGCTCAAACAAGAATTTTCTAAGCATCACGGTGTTCGAATACGAGCATGTTGAAGTTTGTAGCCATTTTGCATTTTAGACACTTAAGGGATTATGCCGGTTGAATGTAGCTCAGAGCAATTCTACATGTTTCAATGTGAAAGAGGACTATTTATAGCATAAAAATACCCACTCAGACATGTTAGAATAGTCCGTTTGGTAACACAAATTGTAAAACGAAAGTTGCACCACTTTACAACTTTCAACTACTTGTATTTGACAACTTTTTCCCCAAGTGAGAATTCACCACCATGGGAAAAGGCCTCTGAGATAGCATAAACTGACATATTTTATTATAGAGGGGCCCAATGCGATCCCATAGGCTCATACAATAAGTTTCTAGGCGTCAAAATTTCCAAATACGAGTTTGTTGAAGTTTGCAACCATTGTGTAATTTGGGATCTTAAGGGATTATGTCAATTGAATGTACTTCAGAGCAATTCTACATGTTTCAGTGCAAAAAATGACCATTCCTAGCATAAACGTACCCGCCCATATACATCAGAATAGTTCGTTCAGTCACAGGAGTTGCAAAAAAAAAATGCACCACTTTTCAACTTTCAACTACTTGCATTTGACCACTTTTCCCCAAGCGAGAATTCACCACCATAGGAAAAGGCATCCAAGATAGCAAACACTGAGAGAGGTTATTGTAGAAGGGCCCAACACGATCCCATAGGCTCAGACAAGAATTTTATAATAATCATAGTGTTTGAATACGAGCATGCTAAAGTTTACAGCCATTTTGCGCTTTAGACTCTTAATGAATTATGTTGGTTGAATGTAGCTCGGAGCTATTCCACATGTTTTGGTGCAAATGAGGACCATGCTTAGTGTAAAAATACCCACTCAGACACGTCGAAACAGTCTGTTTGGTCACACGAGTTATAGAATAAAAGTTGCACAACTTTCAACTACTTGCATTTGACAAATTTTTCCCCAAGCAAGAATTTTCCACCATGGGAAAAAGCCTCCTAGATAGTGAAAACTGAGAGGGGTTATTATAGAGGGTCCCAACACAATTCCATAGACTTGGAAAATAAGTTTCTAAGCACTACGTTGTTTGAATACGAGCATGCTAAAGTTTGCAACCATTTTGCAATTTGGACTCTTAAGGGATTCTGTTGGTTGAATGTAGCTTAGAGAAATTCTGCATGTTTTGGTGTGAAAGAGGAACATGCCTACTGTAAGCGTACCCAATTGGACACTTTGAAACAATATTTTTGGTCACATGAGTTACAGAGCAAAAGTTGCACCACTTTTCAACTTTCAAGTACTTATATTTAACAACTTTTTCCACAAGCGAGAATTCACCACCACAGGGAAAGGCCTCTGAGATAGCAAAAAATAAGATAGATTATTGTATAGGGGCCCAATGTGATCCCATAGGCTCAAATGAGAAGTTTCTAAGCATCATAGTGTTCTAATACGAGCATGCTGAAGTTTGTAGCAATTTTGCACTTTGGACTATTAAGGGATTCTACCAGTTGAATGTAGTTCAAAGTGATTCTATGTGTTTTGATGCAAAAGAGGACCATGCCTAGTGTAAACATACCCACCCAGATGCATCAGAATAGTCTGTTTGGTCATACGAGTTGTAGAAAAAAAGTTGCACCACTTTGCAACTTTCAACTACATGTATTTGACAACTTTTTCCCCAAGCAAGAATTCACCACCATGGGAAAAGGCCTCTAAGATAGCAAAAACTAAGAGAGGTTATTGTAGAGGAGCCCAACGTGGTCCCATAAGCTCAGAAAAGAATTTTTTAAGCATCATGATTTCTGAATATGAGCACGCTAAAGTTTGCAACCATTTTGCACTTTGGACTCTTAAGGGATTATGTTGGTTGAATGTAGCCCGAAGAGATTCTGTGTGTTTCAGAGTGAAAAAATACCATGCCTAGCATAAATGTACCCACACAGATGTTTCAAAAAAAATTGTTTGGTCACATGAGTTACAAAACAAAAGTTGCACCACTTTGCAACTTTCAACTACTTGCATTTGACAACTTTTTCCGCAAGCGAGAATTTTCCACCATGAATAAAGGCCTCTAAGATAGCGAAAGTTGAAAGAGGTTATTGTAGATAGACCCAAATCGATCCCATAGGCTTAGATGAGAAGTTTCTAAGTGTCATGGTGTTTGAATACAAAGATGTTGAAGTTTGCAACCATTTTGCACTTTGGACTCTTAAGGGATTCTGTCAGTTGACTGTAGCTCAGAGCGATTCTGCATGTTTCAATGTAAAAGTGGACAATTCCTAATGTAAACGTACCCACCTAGATGTGTCAGAATATTTTGTTTGGTCACATGAGTTGTAGAACAAAAGTTGCACCACTTTGTAACTTTCAACTACTTGCATTTGACAACTTTTTCCCTAAGGAAGAATTCGCCACCACAGGAAAAGGCCTTCAATATAGTAAAAATCGAGAGCGGTTATTGTAGAAAGGCACAACGTGATCCCATAGCCTTAGATGCTAAATTTTTAAGTGTCACGGTGTCTGAATACGAGCATGTTGAAGTTTGCAGCCATTTTGCATTTTCGACTCTTAAAGGATTCTACCGATTGAATGTAGCTCAAAGCAATTTTGCATGTTTGGTGCAAAAAAGGACCATGCCTAAACATGAATAAAAAAATTCTAACTACTTTCTCTATGAACTACAACAAGATGACTCTTGAACTTCCACCATTTGACAATAAGTTGTAATTTTGACAACTTTTACTCAATTTTGAAATTTTTGCAATATTTTGCAACTTACACCTTCCAACCACCTAAGGACCTATAAAAGGACTCCTTACATCATAAAATGGTCTAAATGACCTTATTTCTTGAACAAAAAGACTCAAATACCCCTAAACAACCAAAAGACCTCAATTGTAAATATTTGCATAAAATGCTTTTGGTGCCCTTACACCAGTTAGTGCTTAGGGTGTCTTAATTTATTTCGTCATGAATAAGGTCACTTGTGATGCAATGAAAGGGAGCTCCACAACTATCCAAACTCAAATTCACTTGGAGAAATCAAACTTCTAACCTTCAAAACCTAACAAGGGTGACTCTTCTCAACTTCAATGTTAAGTCTTGTAGGTGTGCAACCTAGGTTTTCCTCTCACAACATTGAAGAGACCACTCAAAGCCACAAAAAAACTACCATTTCAGGAACCCATTAGGGAAATTTCAAACATATCACAGAATCAAATGTACTTATTGTTGTGTGGTTTTCGCACACATGCCCCCTGAAGGTAGGGACCCTCTTTCACTTTGGTTTTAGCATCTCCCCCCCCCCCTTTCATTTTGAGGTTTTTTTTTCCTATTTAGGCATGTGCTTAAATGCTTATTTTTTATTGCCTAAGTGTTCCCCCTAGGTTATTCATTGAAAATCCTAAGTTCTGGATAAATTTTGTGTTTTTTCCCTGATTCGAGATTTTCCTCCCTGGGTGGATTTTCCCGGATCCTATTTGGATTCCGGTTGTGCACCGTGGTTCAGGGATTTTTGGTATCCGTGGAATTCTGCATAGGCTGGATTTTCCCAGATTTCATCTAGTCGTCAGATCCCTGATTTTTCTGACTGTCCTATCAATGGTATTAATGTCTTTGTACAAGCTGTGAATGAGGTATTTAATGGATTTTCAAAGTCTTTTGTGTCATCGTGCTTATTGTTGTTGTCGACCTAGCTAAGTATTTGTTCTTGAGGAGTGCTTGATCAAATTTAGGGCCTTGGACTTTGTGAATTGTGGATTTAATGGTGATTGCCGGTGTTTTTGCATCTGTTCTTTGCGGATGCCCTTTGCTTTGTTGCTTCGGAGGTCAATTTTTGAGTCACAATGGTATGTTTTAATGCCATGCTTTTAATGTATAATTATGGATAGCACGTTGATATTAGGAGAACTTGTGGAATTCAAATTCCTATGTGTTTGATCATTTCATGCTAGGGTTGTTCGGTATTGCATTATTTGTTATCTCCTAGGTGAGTTTTGAATTCATTTATCTATCTACATTTTGATGAATCTTGCCTGAGAGTAATTAGTAAACCCTAGTGATTACTTAGCACTTGAAATGATTGAATTATGAGCTTTCCTGTATGCTAATGGTGGATGAGTAGGGTTTGAAACCTAGGACAATACTATTCCACATTATTTCATCTTAAAACGGGCCTGGAACACTAAGAGGATCCATAGAGAAACCGTACTGAACTGGCTCTAAGTTTGAGTCTTTGGAATTGACCATCAATCTAGTGTTTGAGTGAAATCCTGACTTGGCGCTGTAGTCTAGGCTTTGCCATTGGTTCAGGATTTGCTGTTCCTCCAGGATAATCTGCCCCTTCTGAATTTTGTTCGCTGTGACCCTTCAAAGTCAAGGAGATATCCTATCGGTCACCCTGTGTCTCGCCGAGAGCCCTTTGTAAGTTTATATTTGATCACTGGGACAATGTAATTCTCACACCAAAAAGTCCTTTCTATTCAATCGGTGAGACCAAAAATATTTGCCGAGACCTTACCCCGACTACCCAATAGTCATATCGACATGTTTTTTACATCGATGTTCGGCAAGACACTGCAATTTCGCTGAGACCTCCTATTGAGAAACTTTAGTCTGGCCGAAGCATTCGCTAGAACCTGATAGTCGGTGAGACCAAGAACATTCGCCGAGACCTTACCCCGACCACCTGCTAGTCATATCGATGTGTTTTTTATACCGATAGTCAGTGAGACCAAGAACATTCACCGAGACCTTACCCTGACCACCCGCTAGTCATATCGATGTGTTTGTTATATCGCTTGTCGGTGAGACAAAGAACATTCGCCAAGACCTTACCCCGACCATCCGCTAGTCATATAGATGTATTTTTTATATCGATAGTCAGTGAGACAGAATATTTGTCAAGACCTTACCCTGACCACCCACTAGTCATATTGATATGTTTCTTACATCGACGTTTGGCAAGACACTGCAAGTTCACTAAAACCTCCTATTGAGAAACTTTAGTCTGGCCGAAGCATTCGCTGGACCCAGATAGTTGGTGAGACCAAAAGGATTCGCTACGACCTCACCCCAAAGAGAAAGCCTCCCATCGACATGTGTATCCCCATCACCGGTCAGCAAGACATGCCCCACTCGGTGTGACCTCATTCCAAATGAAATTTGTTTGGTTGAAGTACATGCTTCTGCACCGATCGGTTTGGAGTTTCACCTTACCTGTGGATTTATAGAGCCTAGATTTCTCTGAAGTTCGTTGTCTCTCGGATTTTCTGAAGCTTGCAATCTGGATTGTTCCTCGCAGGAATCCGTCCCTTAATAATTTTCCCAAAATCTAATGAAATGTAAAGGAATATGGAACAATTGGATTTGTTTATGGTTTATGATGCATTTAATGATTATTTCACATCATATTTGGATTTCCCATATGGTTTATGGATTGAATATGATTAGGTTTGATGGTTAAGTAGGTGTTTCTTGGTTATTCTGTTGGAATCTGATCAGTCTGGAATTTCCCAAAATTCCTCTCTGACTCAGATTCCATGAATGGTCTTGAAACCCGAAATTTATTGTGATCATTTTATGTGAGATTTAATGACACCTTGACTATAGGAGATGCATTCTAATGGTGTGTTCATGGATGGACATTTCTTTCATGTGGTTTTACTTTTCTTTCTTGGTGAGTGTAGACTGAATCTAGCAAGGTAGCAGAGGGATCTTCAATTTCAGAAGTAGAACGGATTAAAATGGACATCAAAAGCAAGATCCCTAAGAGTAAAATCACTTTAGTGTGGTCGGAGGTGATTGATACAAATGTCAGATCATGGGATTATGAAGAATTTAAAGGAAGGATGGTAGTAGAGGATTTTTCTTTGGTGGCTAGAAGGATGATGGAATCAGGCTTGTCCCAGGTAGTTGGCTTCCCTTTCGTGGTGTAGTGTTATGAGCTGGTTCTTGAGTGTGCCAGACACTATGACCAGGGCACTCAAAAGATTATCAGTCCTAAAGGGAGAGTGATAGCAAATCTTAACCCTGTCTCTATTGCTCAAACTTTTGATATGCCAAACAGATCTCATGTGGTGGCATTCAACATGGGGTCTACCAGGGAGTTCTATGATGAGCAGACTGTGAAGTCACAATAATTTATCAATTCTTGGCTGGAAAATCCCAAGTTGCATTATTCCAAACTACCCAAATAGCTTTTTAGGATTAAGTTCAAGAAGGAACATTATGACGCCATCACTCTTCTTAGCAGGGTGGTTGGATTAAAGAATGTTGGTACTGTTAAATAAATATTCAAACAGCTCCCTTCGGGTTCCTTTTGTAAATGTGTGTGCATCGGCCTGTGCGTCGCCGGGTTTTGTCGGCTTTCCATCAAGTTTTGATCTTCCACTTTGCGCACCTTCTCTTCGCAACTTCAGGTAACAGCTTCCCTTTCGGGTCCCAAGATGTTGTGCTGGGCATCCACGTGTCACACAAACAGAAGGTTTTTCTCTTGTTTCCTTAAGGGCTTCATGCGGGTTGTGAAGGCTTTCTACGTGGGCCATCATTTCTGAGGATTGTCAGAGGGACCCACATCTTGCTACGTGGCGGCGTATCGCAAGCTTTTCATACAGGAATGAAATAAACAAATACGAACTGCATAGCGCTTGCACGAGGCTTTCTTTTTACTTTCTAAAATGTGTTGGCGGGCCCTACCTTCTGCTAGGTGGCAATCATTTGCAGATCTTTCAACACAGCAGGGAGGTGAACAACCGCAGGCTGCGAAACACTGCCACGAATCCTTCGCACCTGGTTGATGCAGCTTTTTCTCCACTACAACAAGGACCTTAGCCCATTGGACACATGTTGCTTCTTCGCAATCTCTTGGCAGCAATGAGAGAAGTTTTCATTTGGGCAGTGACAAGCTGCCACGTGCCTTACAACTAATCCTTGAAGCGAGCGATAGGCTGGCTGAGGGAGATTATGCCATTAGGTGTTGCTCATCATGGTTCTTTGAAACGGTGGATGACACTTGCTGCCTTGAGCCTAGCTAGAACCACTACCATTATTACGAAGGGTGCGCCTACAACTAGATGACCAAATGTTGTGTTCTAACTTGTTGCCATTGTAATGACATTGGGAATCTTTTGATTCTTGCATCATTGCAGGGGGTTGTGGGATCTTTTCTGTTACAGCTCTCCAAGGCAGTGGGAATTTTCTCTCCGGCTATATATACTCTCTCTGTCGACAAGAGAGAGGGTCCAAGAAATTTTAGAAGAAATGATACTAGTTTTAGCAAGAGACTCCTGGCCTCTTTTACATGTTTATTTGCTAGAAACTGTCAGACTGTGCCAACTGTTCGACCTTTCTATTTTTCATGTTTGATTAAACTATAAACTGTGCTTTTTATTGTCTTAAGCATTCCATTTGAAAGAACTTCTATATATTGAATACAAGCTTGCTTATCTAAATCATGTCTAAATGACTCTTAGTAGTAAAGTTGTATGCAATACTATTTTATGTCAATTAATGAATTGTTTATGCTATAGATTTAAGTCTCCAACTTTTTGGAACGTGACAACACCACTCAGGCCCCTAAATCTATGATTTATCGTGCCTATCAGCAAACTTTGGCGCATCGCCTTAGATTAGATTTTGCTTCATTATATCTGTTTCCTTTTCCCTTTCCAAAAAACCATTATAGAAGAAGCTGACTTCTTTAAAATCTGGAGGTCACTTAGTTTGGCGCAAAGGGTCCCCCTTGAACTGAGTTTCCCATAAGGCACTGTTACCTCACCAATTTTTGGCATCAACAATTTGTCATTTTTCTGGCATGCCCGGTGGGACCTGAACTAATGAAATTTCCTTGTAGAGGGGTGTATGAGCCATCGCCCTGTAACTAGATCCCAGACTACAAATAACCTAGGTTTACTAGTACCTCTGCTAGGGATAGTCCAGGCCACAAATCAGCTAGTAACCGTTCCATTCCCACCGCCCTTTCCTCTCACCATGTTGCCAGCTGCGAATAGAAACTATGTAGCATGGGATGTTGGAAGTCCCCTGGTAGCTCCGATAGTGCCTGTCGTTTGGGGTGCTATTCTGGTTTCGGCCCTAAAAGCTCTTCCCAAATTTTCTGGAGACAACACAAAAACGCCAGCAAAACATTTGCAAGATGTAGCAGATGTATGCCTAGTACACGGTATTACAACACAGAATGTAGCCTTGAGGCTCCTCGCTGCGTCCTTCAAAGGCAAGGCTCTAGATTGGTACTGAACACTGACTTTGAATTCAATTCACACTTGGGATGACCTTAGAGATCCATTCTATGAAAGATTCTCAAATGATGGAGATCGTTCTTCGTTATATTATTAGCTATCTGTCATAAGACGAGCGCCCAAGAGGCTCTGACGGATTTCAATGCCTGATTTCACTCAAATTGGCAGAGGATTCCTGTGACTATCTGCCCGACTCCAGAACTGGCATTCATATTTTATCTGAAGTCCATTAACCCTGACATTTCTGTGATGATTAAGTATTTGGGAGGAGCCGCTCTACCAAATGCTTATGCTATAGCTATCAAAGCTGAGAATCATTTGATAGATTGCGGAAAGTTGCCTCCTCAACCTATTATCCTGATATTTTTTGAAATATCAAACTCTGTACAAGATGTTGCATCGGCTAGTGTGGCAACAACTCCCCAGTCAATGTACTCATATGCGGCCGCTCCTGAAAGCTTGGCTTCTACATCGGGTTCTTCCAAGGATGAAATAGGCAACCTCAAAGAGATGTTGCGAACTATGGCAAATGACATAACAACTCTCAAGCAGAACCAAGCAATGCCTCCACGGCCCACATATCAAAACTATCAGGGTGGGCGGTCTACTTATCAGCAAAATCAATATCATAGTGCACCTCGCACTAATCCACCAGTGCCGACTACCAACCAAATGGTCCTGGTGCCTACTCCACTCACAAGTGCGTCGCCAAGCTTGAGTAGGGAATTAACTGTGGGGCAAAATAATCTTATTGATGTTATCAATCCATGGTGTTTCCCCTGCAATGATGCACATATGCCCCGAAATTGTCCACGTGGCAACTTACAACAGAAGGTGGCAGAGCAATGCAGTCAAGGTATTACAGCAGAAAATGGAGGACATGTTTATGACTCACTAGTGGAGAATGCAGTCCTTACCACGCAAATACAAGGGATATCTCTAGAGCAAGAGTCCGACATTGCTCCGGATCATGCGCTCTTCTCTTGGATGGAAGATGAGGAAATAGTGTTTGCTAATGATGCATCCATATCTAAAACACTGTAGGTGCAATCTGACTATAACACACGCTCAAAGAGGAGATTCACCGGTGAGCCCATGGTTTCACTTCCGGACAGCCCGCAATGCAAGGACGTGTTCGATCAAATTCTTGGCGCATCAACCGTCCCTTCACCTCCTCAACCGCGGAAGGAAACTATTATAACAAGAGCAAAGGAGCAAAAATCTCTGAGCTCGTCACCTTTTAATCTGGTGGAGCAATTAAAGAAATCATCCACTAATGTGTCTTTATGGGACATCCTAGCTATCCCAGAACATAAGACTATGCTACAGAAGGCGCTTCAGCAAGAGATCAACTCAGCACCAACAGAGCCATCTGCCAGTACAGAGGTGGTTTATCAAATGCCACTAGCTAAGGTTCTTGTAGACAAAGCGAAGGAATCCCATGTGGAAGAAGGAGGTAGGCCAAAACCTCAACCCTTCTTCTTGACTCTCATTGTAGGGGAAAAGCTATTACATAATGCTATGATTGATTCTGGCGCTAGTAGAACAGTTATGCCAAAACTGATAGCCGAAGCCTTGGGACTCAGCTACGAACCTATGAAGAAGGGGGTGATGTAGCTAGATGGAAATAAAGTTGATACCGTGGGTGTCATCAAAGTGCTTCCATTAACTCTATTTGCCTGCCCAAGTATCACGGTCCCGCAAGATATAGTGATCATAGACGTTCCTCCTATGTTTGGTCTTTGTCTATCTCGAGAATTTACTTCAAAGGTGGGCAGATATTTGTCTTTAGATTGGTCACATCTAATACTTAGGACCAAGCATGGCGCAAAAATGAAGATAGAATCGGAGGCTCTACATTTTGAACATGTGGCAGATGAGGCCCTGATCAATTTTGAGGCCGCACATACCTCTATCACCAAGCAAGACATGTATAGTGTCGAACTGCTAGAGGAAGAGAAGGTGAGTGGAGACCGAAATGATAATGAAGATGCTCTATTGAGTGAACACATAAACAATGATCCTTTCAGGAATTATCATGCTACCGGATTGGGCACATATGTGATTTATGATGAAGACCAAGTTCTTCCGAAGGTCGCCAAAGAATCTGACGATAACCAAGCAAATGAACTATGGACATTGTATTTTGATGGAGCAAGGAGCAAGGTTGGAGCTAGAGCAGGGGTAAGTCTAATATCCCTGCAGAATGAAAATTTGTTGAGGTCTTTCCAATTCCAATTCGCCTATTCAAATAATGAAGCTGAGTATGAAGGGTTAGTCCAAGGCCTAAGCCTAGCGGAACGAATGGGTATTAAGCAATTGATTGTGTTCGAAGATTCCAAACTGGTAGTTAATCAGGTCTGGGGAATTTCCACAGCGAAGAATGTCTGAATGAGATCCTATCGGTATCGAATCTAGGACCTGATTGAAGGTTTTGAAGCTTTCAACATCCTGACCATTCCCCGAACGCATAATAGTGATGCAAATCACATGGCAGTGATCAGTGTTTAGTTTGATCCTATCTCTGACTTGCTTCGGAACAAATATTCAGTGTGAGTGCTTGTTCGACTAGCGATTCCCGACAATGATCAGAGTTGGCAAGTCTTTGAGAGCGATGAGCACATCCCCTCGTTTATCCAACACTCAGGGGAATTTGTTGATCAACTTCAACCAAAGATCGTCGAGGCCTATGAAGGACAAATTATGTAGCTCAAGTCAAATAAACTTCTGAAAGGATTAGTTACTCTCAAGAATTTTTTCGATTGTAATGACGCCCGAAATGATAAGCGGAAGTTCATGGCAGACAAAAGTGATTATGAAAACCTTCGGGTCTCCAATGGCAGGAATCTCCAGGTCGGAAAATATGTCCCACAGTGAGATAGATAAAGGCTTATCAGTTTCTGCGAAAAATATGGAGTAGTGGCCTGATCCTATGATGATCTAGAGGGTTACGATCTTGGCATCATTTAGCACACTATTGAACTAACAGAAGGTGCAAAACCAGTTCGATAGAAGTAGAGGCCAGTCAACCCTAAATTTGAGGCCCTAATGGCACAAGAGCTAACCAAGCTCATTGATTCATGTATTGTCTTCCTAATCAAACATAGTACTTGGGTATCAAACCTGGTACCAGTCAGAAAGAAGAATGGCGATATCCACTTATGTGTGGACTTCCAAGACCTGAACAGAGCATCTCTGAAAGATCACTATCCATTGCCTTCTATAGAGTCAATCCTCCAAACTATTGCAGGATCAAAAATGTTCTCTCTACTGGATGGCTTCTCTGGCTATAACCAAATTCGAGTTAAAGAAGAAGATCAGCACAAGACTACGTTCACCACCAAGTGGGGAACATTTGCATATGCTAAAATGCCTTTTGGTTTATCCAATGCAGGGGCAACTTTCTAGCGACTATGGACATTGCATTCAGCGAACTGATCAATAAGTTTATTCTAATCTATTTGGATGACCTTACTGTGTTCTCTAAATCTAAAGATGATCATTTTGATTATTTGGAATTAGTTTTTCAAAAATACCAGGAGTTCAAGGTTTCCTTAAATCCAAAGAAATGTGTATTCGAAGTACCACAGGGTAAGCTGTTAGGGCATGTTATGTCTAAAGAAGGTATTTCAATTGACCCCAAATGAGTAAAGGCTATCAAGGAGCTTCCCCTTTTTGTAAATAAGATAGGTTTCCAGTCTTTTCTCGGTAAGGTAAATTTCGTCAGCAAATTTATTTCTGATTTCGCGGGAATGATTAGGCCGATCACCCTAATGCTAAAAAAAGATCAAGCTTTCAAGTGGACAACAGAAGCTCAGGAGGCTTTTGAAAAGGTCAAGGAAGCGATCTCCATAGCCCCAGTGCTGATTAATCCAGATCAATGCAAAGATTTTATAATGTATGCCTTCAGTAGCAAGTCTAGTATCACTACTGTTTTGACTCAAAAAGATAGCGAAGGAAAGGGAGAGCATCCAGTGGCATTCTATTCCCGAACCCTAAAAGAATATGAGGAAAATTATAACTTCGTCGAAAGACAGGCCTTTGCAATAGTAAAGGGACTTAAAAAATTCTGCCATCTAATTTCCCACAACAAAGTTCTGGTATATGTCGCATATTCTAGTGTGCAGGAATACATCATGGAAGGAGAGATCACAGAAAAAAGGGCTAATTGGATTACCAAGATCTTAGAATATGACATCCAGGTCAGGCCTACTAAGACTGTTAAAGGCTGAGGACTGTGTGAGTATATGGCACAGAATGAGGAGGTACCTGCCAAGGAGGAACAGCTAGAGCTCGTCCTGATAAATGGATCGGGATTGGAAGACGATTGGCTGACAGATAGAATGAACTTCATGCAAACCAGAAGGTATCCGCCAGGCCTCTCATCCCAAAAAAGAAGGTATTACCAGCTTCAAAATTGTGGATATACGCTAATAGGAGTCTTTTTCAAAAGAAATTTCAATGGTGTGCTCTTGTGATGCATTACTTCAAGGGAGGCGCAGAGGATCCTCGACGCATTTCACAATAGCGACGAAGGTGGACATTTCTCTGCCAAAACTACTGCCATCAAGGTCCTACGAGTTGGATATTACTGGCCTACACTTTTTAGTGATTCCTACTCTCTGGTAAGTGCTTGAAAAAAATGTCAGTTCTTCTCTGACAGAAAGAAGAATTCAGCAATGCCCCTCAAACCTATCGTAGCGGATGAACCATTTACGCAATGGGGCCTGGACTTCATCAAAATGATCAACCCGGTTTCTAGTGCCAAACATCAGTGGATTCTAATAGCTACAGACTACTTCACAAGGAGGGTGGAAGTTGTTCCCCTTAAGGGTGCGACAGAAACAGAGATTGTAGACTTCCTCGAAGCACTGGTGATGAGGTTTGTCCCTCCGAAAATAATCATTTCGGACAATGCCATAGCATTTCTAGGTACAAAGGTATGTCACTTTGCATTAAAAAATGGCATATTCCTTAAAGCCTCATCAAACTATTATCCACAAGGAAATGGCCTAGCCGAGTCAACAAAAAAAAGCTTAGTCTGACTCCTTAAAAAGGTTGGCTCAGAGCACCAGAGGGAATGGCACAAAAATCTCCAAAAAGTGCTCTGGGAAAACCATATAACTCCTAAGCAAGTCCTTAAGACTTCACCTTATGAGCTGGTATATGGGAAGGAGGTGTTGTTACCTATCTCTATGGAAATCCCAACAATACAGTTATTGAAATCGCTTGAGATAGAACAAAATGAAGCCATGGAGGTTCAGCTCGCCAAACTATTGGAAGTACAAGAAAAAAGGGAGAATTCCCTAATAACAATGACAAACCGTCAACAGGTGGTCAAATGGTGGTTTGACAAGAAGGCTTCCAACCAAAGTTTGAAAAGTGGAGACTTAGTACTAAAATATGACAGCAGGCCTGCAAAGCCAAGTCAGCACGGTAAATTTGATAGCCTATGGGAGGGACCTTTTAAAATCATTCGGTGCAGGCAACACAACACTTTCGAGCTGTAAAATATGGAACAAGAGACGTTAGGAATCCCGTTCAATGGGATTCATCTTAAGTTGTTCCATTAGGAATTAAGCTCTACCTTATACAGATGTAAATAGCGCTATTATTTTCCTTTCCTGTGTTTGGTTTGTTCTTTTTCTAAAATTAGTTGTCTTTCTATGCATTTTCTCATTATCGTTGGTAGGTAAAACACCAGAGTTGCTTTACACAAAATACACTCATGCATGGAGAAATAGCATACAGAATTTGCAAACCCATAAAATTTTAAACACAAAAGCAAAAAAGAGCATGAATTTTCCTTAAAACAAGAAGTATATATTTATATATATGTTCTTTGGTTACAAAATGGTTGGGATGCCAATTTCCAAAATATACAAGTATCAAGGTATATTATATACGATAGCCTTTTATCAGGCTTATCTAAAATAGGAAAGTTACATTTTGAGCAAGCAGGCAAAGGGGTTATCTATCCAAAGGCATGACTGGCAGCAATCAACGCATTCACTATAGCGTCCACTTCTTCCTCATCCACGGGCTCCTCAGCGGCACTGGCAGCATCATTTGACGCAACCATCATTGGCGGTGGAAACACCAGGTTCATGAAGTCAGTATACCAGTCTACGTCATAGAAAGGTATCACGTTGTAGCTCCAAAACAGGAAGTGTAGGACCTGAGCAACCCTCTGCTGGTGCTAGTCACGGGTCTGCAGGTGGAATCCGCTGAGGAATGGCAGCCAAACGATGATAGCTTCTTCTTCGATAAAGCGACGTAGGTCACTAGCTGTTGGTAGGCCTATCCCATAGACAACATGCGCAATGACCTCACCAAGCCCATT
Source organism: Sequoia sempervirens (assembly GCA_007258455.2). NCBI lineage: Eukaryota > Viridiplantae > Streptophyta > Pinopsida > Cupressales > Cupressaceae > Sequoia > Sequoia sempervirens. The sequence continues at coordinate 414,645,916 of VDFB02058242.1, forward strand.
CAGGTATTTCTTCGGAAAGATTTCTTTAACCAGCTTCAGGATAAGTGGTCAGGGAACGCAAATATTCAACATGGATGCTATAAAGTGTGAGCATATGTCGGTATTCACCCTATAATTATCCTCATATTCTATGCAATCATTGCCTAGGACCCACTTAATGGCTATTAGAACCAGGGAATGCTTGTTCTTCGTCATCCTTTTCAGCCTCCTAGTGGAAATTTCACCTAGGAACGTCATCTGTGACTTAAACGAGGTTAGGTGAATTGGGGTATCCATTGTTCTGACACTGTCACTAGTCTTCTAAGATAATGCCAAATTTACTCACCACCTAACCTATGAAAGGACTTGCTTAGCACTCTGCTACTGACCTATCACCTCTTAAATGCTAAGTATGTTTTGTTCGCTATCTACTAGCCTATTTATAGAAAAATTGACAAGGCACATGCCAATCCGCCTCTAAAAAAATATGATGTTATGCTAGCTGCTATCTCGAAAGCCGAGTCTGTGTTTGTTCACTTTTTTGGGCTGGTACATCCATGATAGCACAGCTCAAGGCATGTTTAATTAAATGAAGTTGATTAATTAGTTTTAAAAAGGTGGCGCTTGTTGGTGAAGGGACGTATGGCCTTAGGCTATTGTGTCATCTCTCAAGCACGTCTCAGAGCCCAAGGCAATACTCATATCTTTTTAGGCGGTAATCGTTTGCTTGGCGTAATCATTCCGGCCAGGATATTAATTGCTAGTGCATGCTAACGCAAGGTTAGAAGGCCAGTTGCAAGCTCAATTTTGAAGGAGATCAAGGCATATCACACGATCTCGTAAATATAATAATGAAATCCGATTGCCTCAGAATAACAATCAATTCATCTTGCACGAGTTGCAAGATTAACGGTACATGCTGAATTAAATGGAAAATGCTTTCTCTCGCCTACCACCTTGGGGAAGGTTGCTATTATTGCATGAAAAGGCTTAATATTTCAAAGGCTTTTACAAACGCAAGCAAAGTGCAGAGTTGTTTTCTATCTGTCTATCTAGAGCAAGCAAATTTGTAGGCCAGGAGCTTATAGATTCTTCAGAGAGAGAAAAATGTCAGAATCTTTAGCTCAGCCAATGCAGGAGGAAATTAGCCAGGAGCTATTCATGGCTATTCATTTCTTAGTCAAGGTATATGTCTACAAGGATGTAGCATACGCCACATCTGGTATACCCTTGAAGATGAGAAGAGCCCACATGGAAGAGCTGGATAGACCCAAAGAATAGAGTAACTAGAAAAAGGGTTAAAGAAGAATGGAACAATATCTATGACTCAAAGCTCGCGAAGAACCCTAAATCCCTCAAAGAGGCAGCTTGTGCAAGGTTATCAGCAACAAAGGCGGACCAATCCATGACAAGTAGAGTCTGGTATATTGGTCTCCCACAATACATGGTCCCATTGGTGCACTATTGCCCGAAGGTGGTCGATGCAACTATTCAGCGCTATAACCTAGATACCCACTACATTGAAGGTCGCAACTTAAGGGTGCATATCAGCCCAGAAGCCATCTGACACATGTTGTGTATCCTAGATCCAAGTAGAAGGAAGGAGACTATCAAGCCTTTTCACCCAAGCATGGGGGAGAAAATATGGAGGAAAATTAAAACCGGCTCAGATTTCTTGTTAGAAGAGACTAATAAGAAAGGTATCACGTTCGCTAAAGCACCAAGTATCCCATTATCACGTGGTTCATTCCGCGATGATCTCCAGGATGCTATGTCCATGCTAACATTTGTTTGAGGCCGAGACTCTGATAAAAAGATAGAGGTTTTTTAGCTGGGACCTGCAATACAGTTTCGCAAGCAGCATGAACTCTTTTGGTATGATTTTGTTGAGTTCATGGTGGAAGAAATGATACAGCAAATAGAGAATTATCAGGCAGAAAAGAAGTTTAGATTTCTTTCCTACTTGGTCCACATGTTCCTGCATCAGAATCTGGATTTCTTCGCCCAATTTCTTCCGCTATCAATTTTTTATTAGTAGAATAAAAGAAAGTCGATGTCTACATGGACGCCTTTCCTTTCCGTATCATATGACTATTATGCATTCATGGACTATTTCATAGCCCCAGTTTTGAATGATTTAATCGGAGAGGGTGATATTGTCTGGCTCACCAAAAAGCATACCAGATTTATGCAGAGCTATACCCCTGCTTATGACTGGTTCTTAGGCAGGGATTTTATAATCTTCTGAATGCGAGGCTTTACTGGCAAACCTTTTCTACTCCCGGCTTGCATCACCGATAGAGTGCTCACACTGGAAATTTTTTGGTAGGTGTGTGTCATTTATTTCACTTTCTGTAGCAGCGGAAGTGTCAAGAGGAAGGGATTCTTCACTTGTCTGAAGAGTTTCAAGTCGGTAACTTTGATTAAAAAACAATCGCACAAGCTGTTAGAAAAGAAGCTGGCACATCTAGAGTTGGTACTGATAAATGATAAGTGAGAATACAACCCTTTCAATGACTTACCAGAGCCACATATGAAAGTTACCCATGTTCCCCAACCATACTGGGAAAAATGGCTTAATCCACGAACAGATAGAGAGGAAGATTTTGTGGAATTAGCGCAAATCCCTACGCCGGACACTAGGGGCCCATGACACAAGTTCTACTTTCTTGTGGCCATGGCTAGGGACAATCTTCCCATAGAATGCAACATGTATAACAAGTTGAAGAGGGGTGAGGAATGGAGTGATGAAAAAATAAGAGTTTTGTGGAAATATCACCAGGAAATAGCATAGTTGGATGCACCTTATAATCAATTGAAGGACGACCAGGAATTTGACAGATGGTGGAATGAAGGCCACCCCAGCCCGAGCTCTAGTGTTGATAGGAGCGAAGAGGGAGAGGGATCCAAAGAGCATGAAGAAGAGGCAGCGGTATCATCCTCTTCAGCGCAAGGGGGCAATGTCTCCGGGCATGCTGCCTATGTGGCCCCGAATGTGCACTTTAATATATCAAGAGGCTCACATACACACACTTGGGTTGCTAAACCGGCTAGGCTAACGCCTCAGTAGAAGGATCCGATTGTTGAAGTTAGTGAGTGTCCGCCTACGAAAAGACAGCACACGGAAAGTATTATCAGAGGGGTTTTGCAAGAACCCGCCGGAGTAGAAGTGCCCATTGCTAGCCAGATATCAGAATTTTCGGGGGAGTGACGAACGATCCTAGAACCACCGCCAACCAGTCAATAGGTATATTTCACTCCTCCTCTTGCATCTCATTCCTTTGTATCCACCCCTGCTTCACTAGCAACTCCTGCCATAGGTCCAAGCCCTCCACCTTCTATTTCTGGTCCAACTCATTCGGTCGGATTTCCCTAATTTTCATAGGCCCAACCATTTATAATTACGCCTTCGAGTATGCTCATGCCTACCACTGCCGCTCAGACTTTCCTCACCTCGCTTTTGGAAAATGTTCCCCTAGTCGGCCCCCATTCTTTTTCCGCTATGCTTACTAATTATCTTCCATTGCAACAAGCTAACATCTAGTCAGCAACTCCCCTTCCCCAGCTAATGTGCCTTATGACTGAATCCCTGATTCGGCCACTACAAATGCCTAGCCCTGCTGATAGTTCTCAGGCCAAGCTATGGAACGTGCCACACTTTTCTCCATAAACAGTCACTCTCTAGAAGAAGCAAATGCATGCGCTTATGAAAATTACCTATCCCTATGCCCTGCCTTCTGGTGTTCCTTTCAGAGGTGGGCTAGTTTCATCACTAGCCGAATTCATAGCACAGATAGATTGTGGAAAAGAGGTGTGTGCAAATAGAATGAGGCAATGCAAGGCAAAGGATGACAATGCTCCCGCCGAGCTTAGAGTACAAGCTTCTTATGACGAGGCCCGACATGAATTAAAATTCGCGACTATGTACCCAAGGATAAGCAAGCCTCAAAGAGAAATGCAACCCGATGACTATGAGATCTATGCTGTCAGACTTGACATGAAAGTAGCCCGGCCACAAGATAAGGTCGAGATCATGGAGGAGACGCAATGGGTGGTCACTTCCGACTTTCTCAAAATTGGTCGCCAGTTAAAGAAAAAGGATGAACAACTCAGGGCAGCCAAGGAAAGGGTGAGTTTTCTGGAAACAAAGGAGAAATCCTTAGAGGTGAATATCACCCGAATGACTGAAAGAGCGCTAACAGCGGAGAATGAGAGGAACAAACTTCAGGGTGAAATTGTGAAGACCCAAATTGCCGACCCAGGCTTAATAAAAGAATTGCAAAGCCAGAACTAGGTAGCGTGACAGAGCCTACAGTCAAAAGAGGAAGAGTTTGAATGCATCTGCCTTGAGTATAGTTAGGGGATGGCACAAAAGGGTGAGGAGTTGGAGCGCCTACAAGAGCAGTATGAGCAAAAACTACAAGAGAAAGAGGCCGAATTTAAAGGCTCGAAGGCTAAACTGGAAGAGGAGCTCCGAGAGACAAAGACTTCTCTGGAGGAGCAATCAGCGAACCACTCCTGAGCTAAACAGAATTGGAATAAAGAAATGAGTAGCTATGCAGAGCAGTTGGCATCCGAGAAAAAGAAGAAGGCAGAATTAGCGAGGCCCTTATCTCAAGAGACACAAAGATTTTTTTGTTTAAAGCCTCTCTGTTACCTGCCCTTGCCCAACCTGATGTCATTCCGCTGGTTAAGCAATTGTACATTTCTCACTGGGATAAAGTCAAGACCTTTTGCCTAACACTGCAGTCTACCCTCTGATTTATCGACAAAGCATCAAGGCTCAATCAAGAGGCCCAAGACACAATTGAGCAGTTCCCACGTTTCATCCTGGAGAAGGTTCCTGAGGCAAGGGACTTGCTCAACAAGCTATACTCAGTCTCGAATGAAATCCTAGCTGGGGCGGGTATCGAAGATCGGGACATTGCTGCTCAAATAGAAAATAAATTCATTCATTGTCACTCCGCTTTCCAACGCACTAAGGCAGCGGCGACTTTTTTAGGTAAGGCACTGGATGGCATCCGGGGAAGTTTCTCTGAATTAAGAAAATTGGGGCTATCATTCCCGTTCCTCAAAGATGGCTCTATTGCCACAACTACATAGATTGTTGAGGTTATTGAGCAGAAGGAGAATGATCCGGAGGCATTCAAGGAGTTCAGCAACTCCCCAATGGTAGTTGATATTGAGGCGATCATTCATCCACTCTCACAGTTGCTTTTCCATATCCAAGCAGGTGTCGGCCTACCTAAAGTGTTGCCTCACAAGGAAGCTATTGACCTCCGCGGGGCAAAAGAAAATTTGTGCAGCATGGCAAAGCCGTCTGAAAGTGAATGGTTGCCCTTGCAAGCTGTTCTTTCCAAACTCTGACTCCATTCACCCTATGCATAAAACCTCTGGTCTGCAGAACTAGAGAGTTTTTGGGTTCTTCGTTCCTTATCCGAAATGCCCTTGATAGTCGCCAAAAGTTGTTAAATAAATATTCAAACAGTCCCTTCGGGTTCCTTTTGTAAATGTGTGTGCGCCGGCCTATGAGTCACCGGGTTTAGTCGGCTTTCTATCGAGTTTTGATCTACCACTTTGCGCACCTTCTCTTCGCAACTTCAGGTAATGGCTTCCCTTTCAAGTCCCGAGATGCTGCGTTGGGCGTCCACGTGTCACACAAACAAAAGGTTTTTCTCTTGTTTCCTTAAGGGCTTCGTGCAGGTTGCGAAGGCTTTCTGCGGGGGCCATCATTTTTGAGGATTGTCAGAGGGACCCACATCTTGCTACGTGGCGGTGTATCACAAGCTTTTCATACGGGAATGAAATAAACAAATACGGGCTATGTAGTGCTTGCACGAGGATTTTTTTTACTTTCAAAAAGGTGTTGGCGGGCCCTACCTTCTGCTAGGTGGCAATCGTTCACAGATCTTTCAACACAGCAGGGAGGTGAACAACCGCAGGCTGTGAAACACTGCCACACATCCTTTGCACCTGTTTGATACAACTTTTTCTCCACTACAACAAGGACCTCAGCCCATTGGACACGTTTTGCTTCTTTGCAATCTCTCAGCAGCAATGAGAGAAGTTTTCATTCGGGCAGAGACAGGCTGCCACGTGCCTTACAACTAATCCTTAAAGCGGGCGATAGGCTAGCTGAGGGAGATTATGCCATTAGGTGCTGCTCGTCATGGTTCTTTGAAGCGGTGGATGACACTTGTTGCCTTGAGCCTAGCTGGGACCACTACCATTATTACGAAGGGTGCGCCTGCAACTGGATGACCAGATGTTGTGTTCTAACTCGTTGCCATTGTAACGGCATTGAGAATCTTCTGATTCTAGCATCATTGCAAGGGATTGTGGGATCTTTTCTATTACAGCTCTCCAAGGCGGTGGGAATTTTCTCTCCGCTATATATACTCTCTCTGTCAACGAGAGAGAGGGTCCAAGAAATTTTAGAAGAAAGGATACTGGTTTTAGCAAGAGACACCTGGCCTCTTTTACATGTTTATTTTCTAGAAACTGTCAGACTGTGCCAACTATTTGGCCTTTCTATTTTTCATGTTTGATTAAACTATAAACTGTGTTTTTTATTATCTTGAGCATTCCATTTGAAAGAACTTTTATATATTAAATACAAGCTTTCTTATCTAAATCATGTCTAAATGACTCTTCTTAGTAGTAAAGTTGTATGCAATACTATTTTATGTCAATAAATGAATTGTTTATGCTATAGCTTTAAGTCTTCGACATTTTGGAACGTGACAACACCACTCAGGCCCCTAAATCTATGATTTATCGTGCCCATCAACAAACTTTGGCGCATCACCATAGAATAGATATTGCTTCATTATATCTATTTCCTTTTCCCTTTCCAAAAAACCATTATAGAAGAAGTCAGCTTCTTTAAAATCTGGAGGTCACTCAATTTGGCGCAAAGGGTCCCCCTTGAACTGAGTTTCCCATAAGGCACTATTACCTCACCAATTTTTGGCATCAACAGGTACATTTGAGAATTGGATGTGCCATGTGATTGTGAGGATGGAGCAAGAGAAGACCGATTACCATTGGGCAGGGGTCATTACCCAGGTAATCCATGAGCAATTGTCCAATGTGTTGCAAACCAAGACTTTCACAATGACTTCATATCTAGTCTATGTGCTTGCAAGATTCCATCCCTACAAAGGATTTGATACAAAGGGAATTTTTGGACAAGATGTTATTTATGAAGTTTTCCCTCAGTGACATTTGGTAAGTTAAAACTATAGGAGGGAAAATGATGCATTTACCATGTATATCACAAGGATGCTTCAAGAAGCAGAGAATGTCAGAATTTTAGATCAGGCCAAGGAGCTCATCAAGAAGTATGGAGCTTGGTTTATACAATTCCCAACTTTCTCCTACATCCAGATTGATGGCTGCTAGAGGGCCCCATATAGACTTCCAAGGTATCCCACTGATCATATCATATTGTTGGAAGTAACTAGATGGATTTGTGACTTTGATGCTATTGTCAAGAAAGAATAACACAAGATAGGATTTGGTGGAGATTTTCTCCTAAGGATTGGCACTGGAGAAGCATGTCCTTCCATTGGTTTTGCTCAAGCTTCAGAAGAAGAAATGAGTATTCTTGGCTTGTCTTTCCACTCCAAGAGGTCCATATTTGATATTACAGGAGAAGCTCAAAAGAAGGCCAGCAAAGAGTATAGCCATAAGGTGAACTTGGAGGACTACTGGGCCAATTACAGTGATGAATTTGAGGTCAGAAAGAAGAAATTCTCCCGGCTTCCAGTTGATTCAGTTTGATTGTATAATGTAAAGGCAGTTCCTAATCAATTGGAAGATGATGGAAACTTGATCCAGGATCATGCTTATGAGGCAATAAAAGACAGACCAATTGGTGATGTCGATTGGCTAGAGGAGAAAACATAATTGAAATAGTTGATGGATCCTGTTATCAAAGTTACCAAGATGTAGCTCAAGCATACGATATGGGGATTGGAGAATGGAGTCAAATGCACATACAACCTGATGGGAGATTTAGATCCTCACTCCACATATGAGGAATCAAATGAATAGGATCCTAAGGGTAAAGGTAAGTTGAACTCTCCATCCAAGATTAAGATAAAAGGCGTTCAAGAAGAAGTCCAAAAAACAAAAAAGAAGAGGAGGCCAAAGGCTAAGAAAAGGGCAAGGACTAAAAGGTTTGAACGGAAAGAAATGGAAGAACAAAATCCTGAGGCGGGTGCTCCCGTACTTAAGAGAAGAAGAATTATAAAGTTGGCAAAGAAAGGAAGTTCCAAAGAATAAGAAAGTATTGCCCTGCCTGTGGTAGAAGTAGAAAATTTAGGAGAGAAGGTGAACGTGTATACTAGGAGATCTAGGACTCCTTCCCCTAAGGAAAGTGTACCCAAAGTAGATCCTCCTCCTGTAATTTCTCAAGAGAAGCAACAAGATGATGTTCCTTCCACTCATGAAACTCAAAGTGAACCGAGTGAGGCAGAAAATGTTGAGGATCATCTGGATACTGAAGGAGAACTTTACAGTCCAGAGGTTGAGATTGAAAAGTTAATGCAATCTCCCTTAGTTGCATATGTAGAGTTACCAGTTACAAATAAGGAGTTTGAGTCTCCTCCAAGGGAGGAAGAGGCAGAAAGGATCCCTTCCCCTGGACATGAAGAAGAACATATTGGAGAGGAAGGAAAGATAGATGAGACTCCTGAGAAATGAAATTTGGAAGAAGAGATATCAAAAGGTCAACAAGAAGGAATAGGACAAAGTCAAGTGCAATTGGACCCTACTATCCCAGAGTGGTTGGACAGAGAAATTAAGAGAAAAAAATTGTAGTGGAGGACACACCACCTAATTGGGATGAATTTCTAGCAAAGATTGGCAAGGATAAAGGTAAAAAGAAAGCCAAAGTGATCTCAAGAATTGAAAGAGATGAATCTCATAATAGAGTTTTTCATATTGCTACCCCTACTATAGATAAGAACATGAATGATGTGGTTGGAAGGGATTACAGCATTCAAACTTTCAATCTAGGGGCCTACATCCGTTGAGCAGGACATTGAAGATTATGAAGGTTCTAGTGTAGTCATCTTGGAAAAACTAAGGAAGGAGATAAGGACGAAGCAGGATTTAAAGAAGGAAAATGAGAATCTTAGGAAGTGCTTGGAGGATTTAATGAAACTACTATAGTCCATTAACCCTTCTTCCTCTGCTGCAAATCCTCTACCTCAAGAGACCATCACTGAGCTTGAGAAGATGAAGGCCTCCACTCTTGCCACTATGAATTGGTTGAAAGGGGTACAAATAAAGGGTGATGAAGCTATTAAGGACATCCTATCAATAGGAAAGGATGCTGCAAGGATGATGGATTGGTTGAAGTAGGTGTTAGCGCAAGACAAAGGGGATACAAACCTATTGCTATAGAAAACAAAGACTATCATGGAATACACCAAGGATAAACTAGTAAGTGACAAGATCCTTCCCTTCTCTAAAGCTACTAAACCGTGGGAATGGTTTGAGGCATTGCACATTAGGCAGAAAGTATTGAAGAATATTTACAAACAAAGAAGGAAGATTGATGATACCCTAAGTGGTGTATATAATGGCTCTATTGCATTTTTTGAGATCATGACAGGAAGAAGGAAGATTGCTCCCAAATATTTGAGTCTGGAACAATTGAGAAAATGGTGGCAGGATGTTTATGTACCACTTGGTGATGATTTTGTTTCTGAGCACTAGTTGGATGATGCAGCCACCTACCTTGCAGTTATTGATAAATATATGATGTACAAGGTGGATTGGGATAAGTTGGTCAAGCAGTCAAGAGAAGAAATTGCATCCATTAAAAATTGACTTAGGGTTTTTCCTTTGCCACCAATAGCTAACTTGGATAGGAAACTTTTGAAAGTTCATGAAATGCTGGATCGGCATAAAGATAAGGGAGAAGGGAGTTAATGTAGGCTACATCGAGATTTGTGCTTCCCCATTATGTCGCCATGCTTTGGTATGAGCTGTATCGGGATCCCACGCCGACTGGGGTGGAACACATGCATTTAGTGCATACTCTATTCTATTTTGAATTTCTCCTGGTAGGCTTGCCGTGCCTTGTTGCTATTATAAAACTTATCTAGGCCGACATGTTTTTATTTTTTTAAGGGGGGTAATTCTATATATTGGGCATTTTCACCTCATTTGCAGAGAGTTAGAAGATAGAAGTAGAAAAGAGCCAAAATAGTTAGAAGTGAATTAAGTAGGGCAAGATAGTGAGTAGGCATTCTTAAGCAAATATTGTAACAGAAAGCTAGGATTTTTGCTACAGGGGACAATTGGAATGCAAGAAATGACATTGTCATTTGGTGCCACACTTGTATTCTCTTGTCTTGCATGGTTCTTGTTATTCTATCTTTAAAATTGCTTTGAGTGGGTTAATATTAGATTATATTTGACTCAATAATGTTTGTGATTTGATATTTGAATGTTGCAGTAATCCCTCAATCCATACTTTCGGCAACCAACTGATTGTTAGTTGCTTTGTAAAGTTAGCCTGGACTTCATATTCATTGTGCTTAGTTTGATTGTGAGGATTTGTTCATTTCAACTACGATAGGGTTGTTTGAATGAATGTTCACAATTCAAAAATCTTAACACCTTAGAAGATTGTACTATTTTCTGTGATATTGCAGATCCATCTAGGTCGAGTAGAAATTAGTTTTGAGGGATTGGTCCATTTCAGTGTTTGTCATTTGCATTGTTAATCTTAGGAGTAGTACTAAGTTTAGAAATATCTTTGAAACCCTTATATTTTCTATTTCTTTGATTATTGGGTTAAATTTAGGATTGAAGTATCATTATATTTCTAGATCTGGTAAATCAAGGTTCAATATTTTTCTTGTAGTAAGGTCCCATTGTGATTACCAGCATTTTCAAATTTATCACTGAGTTGTTTATGTATTGTCAAGACCTGACATTAGAGACCTTGGGGTTATCTCTTGAGGCTTGCTGATAGAGATTTACCTTTCAAGAGAGATAGGATATTGCATCTTGTTTGAGTTGTTGCTATGTAGAAAAAACCATCAACACTTACTTTAGAACCATACCATTAAACTAACCTTGACTGCTCGAAAAGGGGCTCCAATTAGCCCACTTTAACAAAAGAACTCTCCTTCAATCTTGTTTCCCACTCAAAATACCATTGGACAATCCTTAAACTACCTCCAAAACCACAAATTCTTCAACCACTGAGTCAAATATCACTTGCTAAGACCCTCTTTCATGAAACCCTCATTTTTCACCAAATAAGTAGGTCTTTATTGAAAAACCCATCTCCAAACCTCATTCAACCTCAAAATATTTTCAAAAACTTTTATTTCACCCTACAAAAACTTAATTCATATTCAAATTATGCTTCCCCCAAAGTTCTCACACATTTATTTGGAGGTTAAGAGTAGGTAGTGATGGAAAACACTTGGGGCAACACTTTGTAAGAGTTAATTAAGCAAGGTTAGACATATTTGAAGGTGGTGGATCCATTGAAATAGTGAGGAAACATTTGGAGGTGAGGTAATTTAACCAATAAACCCCCTTTGAAACTAAGCAATATATGATATAATTTAACCACTATTCATTATTTTTTATTGTCAACTATATACTATAACCATTATTTTTTATGCTATTGTACATTGATATTTAGCCATTGCTCAAGATTAAATTTTTGAACAGTTTAAACATGCACATGACAAACAAATTATTTTGATTCTCAACTTCTATATATCAAATTATCCAATAATCAGGTGTATGTCCATATGGGTATGTGCAAGATCATCATGGAAAAAATAGGCCTTTAAGTGGTGAAAAATTCAGAAAAATTAGAGTTAGGAAACTTGACGTAAACATTTGAATAAGTTATCTATATTATTTCAAACATATGTAACAATATAATATTTAGAAAATTGAATGTAGTTTCTAAACTACTAGGTTTATTTAAGAAAACAAAAAATCTATTTGGTCAAAATTTGAAATTTCAATGCAATAGTACTTAAATTTTAGGGAAAAAATAAGTAGGTGTCTGTCTGACCACCCAAACCACAGTAAAATGATAATATTTTTTTATAATATTTTAGATATAAGTAGAGGACTCATGTTTAGATGTGATACATATTTCTTATAATTTTTTTCTAAGTAAATAATTAATTATGATTTTTTTATTGCAACTTTTAAAAAATATAAAACATAGTATGTCTAACCACCTTAACTTGGTCAAAACTTCATGAAATTAAATTTTGTTTTTTTAATCTTATATTATGTGAAGCATAGTGTAATCAAGGGAAAATCCTAGATTATGTTAAAGGGGTTGGCACAATAACATTAAAATTCCAATGAAATAACAAAGCACAAAGGAAATAATGTGAAAACAAAAGGAACAATGTTACCCTAGGTCTTCATCTTCCATGCTTCACCTTTGTTACACCTCCTAGCTTGCAGTAAATAAAAGATGCCCTCAGATTTGTATGAGCAACTATGACAAATGACAAGACCAAAGCAAGTTTTGAAGGATTTTATTGAAAGAAATGACTTGACAATAGACTAAAATGACAATGACTGCAAATGACAATGATCATAACCTAAATTAATAGAATGAGCATGAGATGGAGAGAGAGAGAGAGAGAGAGAGCTGAGAGAAAGAAAGAGCCAGAGAGAAAGAGCCAGAAAGGGACAAAATGAGAACAAAATTGCCATTTTATAAAAACTGCAATTTTGAATGTGTGGCCAGGATGAGAAGATGACAAAAAACCCTAGAATCAATGATCAATATTGAATGTTACAATAAGAATTAGGGTTAGGTCAAAATTAGGGCAAATGATAAGGATGAAGGGCCAAGATTGAATTAAGGGTCGAAATTAAATGAGATGTCAAAAGATAAGAATAAATTTGGAAGATAAGACCGCACCACAAAAGAGGTTTTGGAGAAATTAAATAATAAAATTATTTAATTTAGGTGACTAATGAATAATTAAATAATAAAGATATTATTTAATATATGAACAAAAGAAACATTTTTTGAATTAAATAATGATTTAATTCAAAAATTCAAGAGAGGGACCAAATTAAATAAACAAAATTTATTTAATTTAATGAGAGAAAAGGCTAATGAATAATTAAAATTATTTAATTATAGTGGAGTGGAAAATTAAATAAATAAGAATTCATATAATTTTAGAAAGAAGGCTTAATTAGTGACGTAATTAAATAAATAAAAATTATTTAATTAATCAGGGAGGAATAAAGATAAAAATGAATTAATTAAATAATTAAAATTATTTAATTAATAGAAGAATTATGACTTTAGAAAATAATTAAATAATTAAAAATTATTTAATTATTAAGAATGAAAGGGGCAATGTTGAATAATCAAGAGTTGCAAGCCTAGGACAATTTTATGTGTCTACATTTTGCCCCTCTTTGTCATAATGTAGCATGTCGCATTGTGACAAAGAAAAGAAGTCAAAAATATGCCCCAGTGCAAAATAAGATGAGGAAGAATGACGAGGAGGGTTGTGGTATGCCCCCTCGAGAGGATAGACAGGTTCCAAGAACATGGGTGTGCTCTCGAAATGGATGAGAAGACTAGAATATGAAGAGACAAAGAAATGTTAGTGCAAAAGATATGGATGATGATATGGATGCAATGCCTATATGAGATGGGAGAGAGAAGATGACAAGACTAAAGAAGATGCATGTTAGTTCCTAGACCAAATCCTTCAAAACATTGCCATAGGACTAATATTTATTGCTCTTAATCATCATTGGGCAGTAAAAATGACACAAATGGACAACGAACACCATGATATGACATAGACCAAGGTGTGCAAGGTCATCCACTTGAAAATAGACAGTCACAGACAAGGAATGTCCTAACTCATATAAAGGGTGAAGTTGCCCCAGTCTTTTTGTCAAGACAACCCATAGACAACAGTCAGAAAAAATAAAATAGGCCAAGAGACGTCATCGCACCTCTAAATCCTTCATGGGACATCCTCGAGGTAGCTAGTAACATGACCAAAAAGACAAGATAGTAAAAAATATAAGACAAAATAGCCAAGATAGCCAAAAGATAAGATAAGAAAGACCAGAAAGATTAACAGCCATGTAATTTTGTTTGCCAATGTTTGTTTGCCAAAGATTGAATTCTTGTTTGATTTGACAGTTTTGACAGTTTAAGAGTTTTGCCAATTTGACGGTGTTGATAGTTTGATGGGGCCTATTGTCAGGAAGGACACATCCTGAAAAGGCAAAGGACATTTTGATGAGGTCTAACTCCAAGAAGGACACATCTTGAAGAGGACCAAAGAGTAAGAGACTGACATTGTTTTGACTAATATGTTTTGGCAAGTTGATTGATGTTGACTGTATGATTGATTGGACTATGTTGTTTAATTTTGACCAATTTTGACATTACGTTTTGAATTACTGTCTTGTGTCTGAGTTTGACTATGTCTGACTTATTTGACCAATGTGACGATTGTGACAAATGCCATGATTTTATTTGGACCAACCTAAAAGGATTGACCTAATGTCTCGGGGACTCATCGACTGATGGCCTTGCCTACGTAGCAAATGCGCAGAGATAACATAGTTCGACAATGACATGGATTAACTGACATGACTGAATTTGACTCCATTTTTAGGATTTTGACATTGATTTGAATGTTTTTGTGTTTTTCTCTGGACCTTTTATGATTTTTAGGTCTTTTTTCAGGACATTTTATGATGTTTTTGTCTTCTTTTTTTGTCATTTTATGATTTTTTTTGGATTTTTGACATTTTTGAGGTGTCAATGGATGAAAATTTGGGTAGCCTTTGTGCTAGATACCAATGACAAGGGGAAAACCAAGTCTAGGTGCAAGGGTGGGTGATAGGATAAGGGATAAAAGGCACATGATAAATGGATGGATGGAAAGGATGTATGCAACATAAGAGAGAAAGGATGTGATCTCCAAAGACTATGTCACATAGGAATGACATGCCCCATTCTAGGTACAAGACTGATGATTTTTCATGACAAATCTTATGACAATAAGATAATGATATGCCTGGTTTAGAAAGGATGAGGTATGCCAAGAGATATTTAGAAAACATGTTTCAACACTTTGCCCCTATATCTTCATCAAGATCAAAAGGAGAAGGGTGGATAAATGGACCCAATATGATAGGTAGGTATGATGGCTAAAGATGGTAGGTAGGATGGAAATGATATGACATAAAAATGATAGGTTGGATAGATAAGACATTGTGCCCCCAAGTGTAAGTGACATAGAAGATCAAACTACACATGATGCTGTTTGCCGGTTTTCATCATGGTACTTATCCAAGGCAACTGTTTACCGGTTTTCACCATTGGACGAAGGGATTTCTCTTTACTTTTTTTCTTTTTCTTTTTTTTTTTCTTTTTTTTTGACATTTTTTTGTTTTTGACTTTTTTACTTTTGGACTAGGAGGGACTCAAGCATCTAGTTGCATGAAAGGTGATAGTCCCACGAGGGATGGATGTCATTGCATGGACCATGTCAAATGTCATTATGCTCATCGATGTTGGTAAGGGATGACATGAAAGGGAGATGGATTAGGTAGATGATGGATTATGATAGACTTATGAAAGGGTTTAGATGATGGATTATGTAGGACTTATGCAAAAGATGAATGGGGAGGCTTAGCCAAAAGCATGGACCATAGGAAGGTGGTGGGGGAGATATGTAGGATAATGAGTGAAGGGTGATGGAAAGATAGAGTTATGTTGGAATGGAATCATGACCAATGGTTGCACACACTGTGATAAACGTTGAAGCTTTTGATGTGGACAAGGTGTAGAAAGCAATGGAGATGTTTGCTTAGGAGATGGGTGATGAAGTGCTTTAGGTACCCACATAGACTTAGTATTTTTATGACTTTTATTTGGCTTGTGGGTTTTAGGACTTTGATATTTTTGAATGGAATGTGCATTTTGGATGGAAGTGGATGGTTGGGATTTTTGTGATGTGGATGTCTCATTCGACTTGATTTCTTTTTGCTTAGGTACCCAAACCATTTTGTTTTTAAACTTTTCTTTTGGAGGTATGGGCTTATATAGCTTTTTAGATGTCCTTGGCTTTGACATTTTGTATTCTAAGGTATTAAGACCTTTAGAATTTTTGACTTTATGTGTAGAGGCATCCAAATTTTTATTTTTGAATCCCATAGGGTGGATGGAATGAGTGGAAGCTTTATGTTTACACAATGTGTGCATTTGTTGGTCATGACTAGGATATTTAGGGTATTTATGAATGATTGGAATATTAGGTGTTGGAAGTAATGGTGGCAAAGCAGATGGAGGGAGATTAGGAGTTGGAAGCAATGGTGGTAGAGTGGATGGAGGGAAGTGTATGGTCACATGCTTTTGACATTTGTAGGATGATGGAGAGGGGATGGCCATGTATGTCTTAGGTGTATGGTAGGATTTATGATGGAAAGTGGACTTAGAATGCATGGAGGAAATACCAACATCTTGAGATTGGTTTCCTTGGGGTATGTAATGGACAATGGGACTAGGTGTAGGTGGAACACTAGACACAAGTTCCTTATTGGAAAGACCAAGTGGATATGATGGAGGACTTGCAATGGGGTCAATAGTGGATGATGGGGGATCATTAGGATCTTGATTAGCATTGTGTTCACTTAGATCCAAGGTATTTGTTTGATCTTCTATGTGTGCTTGGGAGGCAAGTGTCTCATCAAGGGAAGTGGAAGTGGATGGATCATGGATAAGACTACATGGAGATGAATTTGGAATATCTTGCTCATGGATAGGCTTTTCATCATTATGGATATCATCTTGATCATAAAAAAGATATAGATTATAGACAGGTTGGATGACAATGATTTGATCTTGATTAGGACTAGGGCTTGATGTTTCCACATGCTTGGGAGTAGACTCTTGATATAACTCTTGAGTTGCTTGAATGGAATTGCAAGGGGATGACTCTTGGAGAGACTTGACATTTTCTTGATGGTCAATAACATAGGAGCATGATGGAGGTTGACTTGGACTTATGAGGGGAGACTCTTGACTTGGCCCAAGAGGTTGAGGATGACATGGTTGACTTGAAGGACTTGGCATGATGTTTGAGGACTCTTTTGTATGTTCAAGTATATGTGTTGAATGACATGGTGGCAATTGATTCCTTTCTTGTAGCCTTTGGGTCACATCCTTTGTAGGTGGATTGGTGGATTTAGATAATGCCATCAATTTATGTTTTAAATATCTAAATGTAAGGCCTTGATTTGATGGAGGATTAGATGATGGTGGGGGTAATGAAGAGTTTGATGGGTGAGAAGGTGGAGAGGCCAATGGATTAGGACTAGGACATGGTGGATTAGGGATATTCATGTGATTGGATGGTGGTAAGGGTGCATGGACTAGATTGGTGTTCCCCTTGTCAAAGATGGCATTAAGACTTAAAGGCTCTTGATGTTGTTGCCAAGGTGGACTTGGGAAGCTACGTTCTTGTTGTGATATGGGTGGACATGTTGATGTGGCATTGTCATAATAGATAGATGTGTTAGGTTGGCATGATGATGAAGGTGACACATAGGATTGGGGTTGAATGTGTTGAGGTTGGGATGGTGTTTGGACTTGTTGTGGTGTGATTTGTTGTTGTGAAGAGGTTGCATAGGATAATGGTTGTTGAAAGGTGGATTGATGTGGGTAAGGGTTGAGATTAGAAGAGGTTTGATAGGTTGATGAAGGATGAGGTTGGTATGAGGTGGAAAGGGATGGCACATTAGGTTGAGGTGGCACTTGTTGATAATAAATGGATAGGGGATGGTGTTGTGGTTGTTGGATTTGACAAGTGGCAATGAAATGATTGGCTTGGGCTAGGAGGTGTTGGATTTGAGGTGATTTAATTTGTTGAAAATCTTGGAAGAGGGTTTGAAGGCTTTGTATAGTTTGATGGTCTAGGGGTTTGGGTATTTGGTGAAGTGTTTGAAGGAGGTTTTGGAGTTGGGATGCTAGGGCTTTGTGTTCGAATGTGGGCATGGTGTCACACATGTGTGTAAGCTCTTGGGCATCAATTTGTTCCTCAAAGTATGCAACATCGTTCATGTCATTATTAGAAGTGGTAGGAGAAGCCCCTCGAAGTCTGATTTTATGTTTTGGTTTTGTTTCATGATTTGAACTAGAGAAAGAGACTCCTTGAATTATGACTTTAGGCTTAGGGTTTGTCTCATGATTTGGCCTAGATGGATAGCCCCCTTGGATTATTATTTTGGGCTTATGATTAGGATTTGGCTTGTTTATGATTATGACCATTTTGACAAGTGGTGACCAAGACTAGGTTGGTGATGGTGATGATGTGGAATGATTAGATTGGATGACTTGGATGGATTAGGATGAAATGGATAGGATGTGACTAAGAAGAGTGATTAGGATGAAAGTCATTGGATATAAATGTGTTGGAAGAATGTGTAGAGTGAATCATCTTTATGTGTTTGGTGTTTAGCTTGATTGGACAATGTTTAAATGAATGTTCACACAATACACACACAGGAATCACACACGCAAGACACATAAGCAAGTTTGAATTTTGGAATTTATGAATGTGATTATTAAGCACACACTTGAAGAAGACACATCAATAAGTCCTAGAACTAGGCAAGTGGGTATGGCCAATTAGGTCTCAAGCTAGTCTACACAAGGTTGACTAAGGAATTATTTGAAAGAAAAATCCTGCCACACAGCCGGGAGAAAGGGGTAACCCACCCTTCACCTTCACTTCCCAAAGGTATAAAGTTCTTTGGGGCTTAGCCAAGAGTGACAAGATTTTAACTTCCAAACAAGCGTGTCTTTCGATTCACACTTCGATTGAGGTCGTCCCTAGGGGTGATGAAATCCCCTAGTAGGCCTCCTATGAAGGGTTTGACAAAATCAAATTAGGTGAGGTGTTTGTGATCACACACGCACTTGATTCACACTCACAACAATTAATTTCCCTTAAAAATGAAATGTTTGTATGCAAACAATAGAAGCACATGTTCTTTTTAACCCCAATTCAAATGTGTAGGAAGACAATGGTTAATTTTAGACCCAATTCTGATATGTGATTGAAGAAAAAATTCATTTTTAAGAGCCCAAATTCAAATGTGTTTGCAAACAAGGATTAATTTTATGCCCCAAATTGAAATGTGTGACAAACAAGATTAAGAAATGGAAGATGGGATATGTGCACCTGATTATTCGCTTTCCAATTTGTTGTGTATGAATGATATTTCTGCCACTAAAACTCCTTATGATTACCTACAAAATCAAAAGAAATAATATCATAATGCAGCCATGAAAAAAAAATAAACTCATTAGAAAATTGCAATTTCAGATATATATTTTTCACATAGCCGAATTAGATTCGATTATTTGAAGACATTATTGATCTGAAAAATACAAAATAAAACAACAGACTGATACTATTTTTTGGAGAGCTTTCCAGAAATGTAAAGAAGTTAGAAAAATTCGCTATTTTGTGCCCAATATTAATTTTTTATTAAAAATCATAAAAAAATTATAAAAAATACAAAATAGCTCCAAAAATTTTGAGGTTTTGATTGAAGTCGTATTCTATTATTCCAAATCTGCAAAAAAAAATTTGTGATCAGATCGGCAACCATGAGTGAGATCTAAGCAAATTTGTTTTAAACCCTAATTTCAAAAACTCTATTTTTTGACTAATGATATCACATCTAAATTTAAAAACTAAAGAGTAGACCCCTATCAAAATTCGAAGATATTTCCAGAAATGTAAACAGATATGAAAAATTTGATTATTTGCTCCCGAAATTAATTTTTTATGAAAAATAGAAAATAAATTATAAAAAATTCAAATCGACCCCAAAAAATCTAATTTTTGGAATGAGCGCTCTTGATAGTGTCTTCGACCTACAGAAAAAAATTGTGAGAAAATACAAAGCGTGTGAAAGATTTGCAGAAAATAAAAATAACCCTACAATGAGCTAAAATGACTATGACTTTGAAGGATTTGCAGAAAATAAAAATAACCCTACAATGAGCTAAAATGACTATGACTGTTAATGACTATGACCCTAAGTTGACAGCAAGTTGACATAGACTAAGAGTGCAAGAAGTCAAAATGAGCTAAAGACTGAGAGATCTGCAAATGAGGTCAAAATTGCCCTTTTATAAAAATTGCAATTTTGAATGTGTGGCCAGGATGAAAAGATGACAGGAACCCTAAGATCAATGCTTAAGATTGAATGTTGCTGGGTGCATTAGGGTTAGGTCAAAATTAGGGCAACAGGTAAAAATGAAGGGTGGAGATTGAATTATGAAATAATTCAATCAACGGTCGAAATTAAATGAGAAGTCAAAAGTCAAGAATTAAATTGGAAGATAAGGCTGGCACGGACAAAGAGGTTGCTGGAAGAATTAAATAATAAAATTTATTTACTCCAGGTAACTAGTAAGTAATTAAATAATAAAGATATTATTTAATTATGCAGGAATGTGATAAAAGAATTATTTTGAAATTAAATAATGATTTTAATTCAAAATTCAAGAGAATGGCCAAATTAAATAAGTCAAATTTATTTAATTTTAATGGGAGAAAAAGCTAACGAATAATTAAATAATTAAATAAATTATTTAATTATAGTGGAAAATTGACATAATTAAATAAATAAGAATTTATTTAATTTTTTAGAAGAAGGGGACTTAATTAGTGACGTAATTAAATAAATAAGAATTTATTTAATTAATCAAGAAGACATAAATGATAAAGGGAAATTAAATAAATTATGAAATTTATTTAATCAAAGGAAGACTTTAGATAATTAGTGATGTATTAAATAAATAAATAATATTTATTATTTAATAATCGGGGAGGAATAAAGATAAAAATGAATTAATTAAATAATTATATTTAATTTAATGTAGAGAATATGACTTTAGAAAATAATTAAATAATTAAAATTTATTTAATTATTAAGAATGGGGCAATGTTGAATAATCAAGGTTGCAAGCCTAGGACAATTTTATGTGTCTACACATAGAATGTGACACATGTTTTGGATTCAAAAAATGTGATATTGTTTGAAAGCTATAGATGTTTTTCAATCAGCCTATCAATCAGGACTTTAGTCATAATTCAAATAGAAAATGAATAATAATTATTTATTAAATTCATATTAAATCATAATTTATATTGGTGGAAAGCTAAGAATCTCCTTTAAAAAACCTTTTTTGTTTCATCAATTTTGGGTTAAAAAATAGTCGTCAGCCACATACCCTACACATACCCATCATATCCCCACTTTTTGGACCATCATGATCCTACACATACCCATATACAAAAATGGCATCAACACCAACTCAAAAAAAGTTTTACAAAATGTGGCATATGCCATCTCGATATCTATTGAAAATATACATGCCAAAATGTCTATCTCATCCTAAACTAGTGGGGGATCATCAAAATGGAGCCTCTTTGAATCACTCTTTGGCTCTGTAGGTAACTGCAGAAGAAAAATTCAAACCACAATTGAGATTAGTTATATTATATAATTTAAAATTGAATAATTAACATCAAAATCAATATACATTGAATTATAATTGAACTCTAAAATTAAAATCTTGGTTATCTCATATATATGTCTCTTCAAACCGTGATGGGTCCTAGAATATGCCCCTCTCAAAGAACCAATCATACCAAATTTTGCAATGTCAATATATATATGTGAAAAAAAACATCAAATTGATACAAGTTAGCATATAATTGTTTGTAATAGGAACATATTTACCAAACAAAAAATAAAATAAACACATACATCTTTAGGCATCTCTTTTTCTTTATCTCCTTCAAGTGTTTCGACACCTCCTTCATGAGGTGTTTCAACACTGACTCCTTCAAGTGTTCCAAGACCCAATCCTACAAAAATAAAATAAGATAAACATATAAGTTAATATATAACTTCATTAATGAAAATTCAAATGACAAGCAAGTATATAATGCATGAATTTGGGCCTAAAAGGCATGGGTTGAAGTAGCAAATTGAAGAATTTGTTTTGAAGAAGGCTAGAACCAGTTGGTTTTAGTGAGATCTAGTGGGATTTGATGTGTTTGAAGGTTTACAAGGAATGGAGAGGTCATGTGTATGTTTGGGCATGAAGCCCTAGTTGAGAGAAGTGCATTTTTTTAATGGAAAATTGATATTTTAGAGAATAAAAGTGGGTGAAGTTTGGGGGAAACATAATATTAGGGATTATTAAGAATGTGTAGGCTTAAACAAGGGTGTTTTAAGTGGTGATAAGGTCACAGGAGGCCTGAAGATGGGTTTTTCAATGTATTCTCCAAAATCCCACTGTACTGTAATGGCAACTAGGCCAATTAGGCCTCTTTTCCAAAGAGACGCCTTCCCAAACACCTGAAATCAAGTGAACGACCATGGAAATTCATTAAATAGGTTACCAACCTTAAGATTTCACAATTTTTAGTGCTCCAAACACTCACCAAGCTACCAATCCACTAAACCCTCACTCTCAAGCCACCAAACCTAGGTTTTCCAAGGAGCCTTATTGAAAATCACTCTTCCCACAAGTAACTCACATCCAAAACCCCAAACATACCATATGATGCATTTAAATTCTCAAAAGACTCTCAAAAATGACTGACCCAAATAATTTCATCCATTCACACTCTAAAACCACTCAAAATCACTCAAAATCACACATTTGCACACCCAAGGCTACATGCCATGACTTGAAAACAATCTCCCCTACTCCAAGAATCATATTCTAACATATTCCCAACCTAATGGGCTCATTCCATTAAGCTAAAATATATACATTGGGTGGAATGAGCCATTAAATCCCTTGATGACTTCAAAACTTAAAATTTAGACTTTTAGACCTGCCTATAGTAAAATCCACCCTAATAGCTCAAAACAAGATGGATTTCAATGCCACAAAAACCAAAACATGGGTATGCAAGAAAAAAAAGGAAATAAAACTATGAGGTGGGGTGAATCATTTGTCACAGAATAATAATATTTTCAAAATTTACTTAACTTAATCTTAGATCTAATGAATAACCAATTAACCATAAGCAATTAACACATCAGAGCAACAAAGAACGCCATTTTTTTTTACATGGAAACCTTGTTAGGGGAAAAAACATGGTGGATGTTAGTCTACAAGGTTATACCTTGTTAAAAGTATAATGAAATCAATAAATGGGAATGCACATGCATTCAGGCACACTACTTAGAGCTCACTACTCAATTATAGAAGAGGCTCACTGCCCAACAATACAAAATAGAATTAAATCTAGAGGGTATGAACTAAGAAAATAGCTTCTACACAAGCCTGATTACAGTTCCAATTAAGCACAAAAAACTCCTTCACAAACTACTTCACACTTCACTCAGTCTTCTTCACACTCTGCTCTATAATCGAATGATATTTGCACATACACACATAAGAGCACACTCAACACCTTTTCAACACACTACACCAATGAAACAATCACTCTTATATATCCACTACATGAGATTTCATCAATAACTTAGTTGGCAAGGAAAATAAAACATATTTTCAATGTCGGCCCAAATTTATAAATAAATTTTTAAAAGCGAATCCACCAAGGTCAGGTAAAACATAGTGGGGACCCAAATTAACAATTCCAACACAAAAATACTTCAATTAATTTCACCTCGAAGATCCACAACATGCTACCACCAATATGTCAGCCAAGAACAAGAAAAACCGAACATATCCAAGAAAAATTTCTAACCACGAGCACACCGATCAATGTGGACATACCAAAAAGATAGAGCACAATCTAGAGACATCCAAAAACACCAAGAAACAATAGAGAAACATCCGCGGAAACTGATATTTCCATAATCACACAAAATTCACTCAGGAACACTGACAAAGACCACTAAAACACTGTTAGACCACAACATGATCAAATCTATACACGGACCTCTAAAACTTCCAATAGATGATCTAGATACGCTGAGTAGAAAATAATTTAGTCCATAGTAGTTGAACTTCAATGTAAAGAACAAGATGTCTTCATGACCTGCATAGTTCCACTGGGAACTTGGAACACTTTCTTTTACAATTTTCTCAATATCCTCGACATGTATAGCCTCTAATACACTAAATGCTAATAGTGTTGACATCAATGACAACCACATATCAGCAACACATCCACAACATCCAATAGGATAACGCATCCCTCTACCCAAATCAAAACACTTTTATTCAATTCCCTTAATTATGAGCTCATGCAATTGACTACTACAACACATAAAAGGATAAAAACAAACTCAGATTTACAAAGAAAATAGAGCTTTATTTATCAATGCTTGTACAAAATATTTTTCTCTTCTCCACACACTCCTTCATTTGAGATTCACATATATATATTCAACTCCCTTAATCAATAATTTATTGGAAACCAATGCCACAAGTGACCTTTGGCCTTCCTTAACTGTTCAGCTTCCCCGCTATGCATTTCTTGCACTTAAAAAATTGAAAAATGACACTTTGCACTGATTTAGAAAATTTACAACTAAAACCTTCTAACTCACTAATAACGACTAAAATAGACTTATTACATGAATAAATGGTCTATATGACCTTATCCAAGCAAAACAAGACTTCATCACCCTAATGACAACCACCGAAGCTTGGTGCCCCTACACCAAATAGAGAGCAACATATAACCATCATTTTGCATATCTACATTAATGCAATTTTGCAAACCCTTATACAATCACACAGAAAAAAATTAAGTAATGCATTTTATGAAACATATTGATAATGTTGATTACATTGCATTTTATTAAACAAACCAAAGCATTTTATGAAAGAAGGCAATGCGTTGTTTGGAATTATCAAACATACCTATATGCTACAACATGTTTCATACATACATTTACCTCCATACCACAAGAAAATTACTTGTAATTCATTTTTTCAAACATATCCATACCGCTGATTACATTGCAATTTGTGGTTATTTCAGACGTTTTGGGCAACAAATGTAAAAGTTGCAAATCATGTCAAAAAGTTTTCAAGGAGGGTAAAATGGTATTTTTATTGTTTGGAGTCATGTTCTTAGGTTGAATAAGGTATAATTAGACTACTTCTAATGTTTTGGGGTGGTTAGAGTGAGTTAGGGATCAATTGTGTCAAAATTACAAAAAATGCAAAAAATGTTGAAGAGTTGTCAATGGAAAATGTAAAAGTTGTAAAGAGGGAAACCCAATAGTAATTTGGGTTTGAAAAGAAATTTTAACTATTGAATGTAATTAGATAACCTTTAAAAAAGGCTTGTGAACTTGAAGGGAGAGGTTGGCATATAATTTTGAGAAGAGAAGTACTTGAAACACCCCCTGTCTGTACGATTACGTACCAAAAATTTTTAATCTTTCATGGAGTAAATCTTGTGGGAAGAAATTCTAACACCATTTTAGACTTGGTTTGAATTTATTTCAAATTTTTTCATGCATTTTAGAGACAAATTATAGAGGATCGGTCTGTATACCCTATTTTAAGGGTTTTGAGTGTATGAAAACGACATTTTAAGCCATTCCACCTACTATTTTGTTTTATAACTTGGTGGAATGGCTCAATAGGTCATGATTTAGGTGTGTACATGGTTTTTTGGAGTAGGGAAGATGCTTGAAGGCTTTTTGTGTTGTTGTCCTGAAGGTTTTTGTGCAAATTTTGCTTAAAAATGAAGGTTTTGAACTAGGGTTTGGTGAAATATTGATGATAGAGGTTGGTGAATGAACTTAAAATCATATGAAAACATAATTAAGGGCATTTGAAGTAGTGGTTTGGCTAGAGATGGTCTGGGATATAGTTTTTCAATAAACCCCCATGTAAATTGCCTAGAATGAAGGTTTCTTGTTTAGATGTCTTGGAAAGCGTGTCACTACAAATAAATGGTGAAATTGGAGGTTTTGTTGACTAGTTGTTGCTGTCCCATTTATTTTTGGGCTTGAGGAGGAGTTTCCAATAGGGACCCTTTGTAAAAGTGACCTAATTTGTGGTCTAGGACAACATATGTGCTTTGTTTTGTCAAAGTTGTTCCAAAGAAACCTAATGGTGTTTTGAGGTCAAGAAACATCTTTTGAAAACCTACAAGGAAGAATAGGTGAGTTTTTGGAAGATAGGAAAGGAAAGGTTGTAAAATCTGAAAGAGGGTTTGAATTGGTTTAATTTGAGGTTGGAGACAAGTTACTTCCCTATTTGACATCATATTTGTACAAAATTGCTTCATATAAGCGTTGATCAATGTTAAGAAGGGTTTGAAGGGAGTATTTTTTGTGTGGAAATTTTTTTAGGAGAAAAGACTTCTTTCAAACCCAGGGTATAAGTTGTTTCCACCTTTAGAAAGTAGAGAATCTTGTGATTATTTTCTTAGAATGGTAAATGGTATGAATGAATGGAAACTTGCATTAAACCAACTATGTCTTGAGTCACTTGAAATTATCTAAGTAGATGATGAAGGTGATTCTTTTATGGCACAAAAAAAATAATGGAAACTTGCACATTAACAATGATGAAAGCTATTAGGTTTTCCAAATTAGTTGAAAATAAAAGTTTTCCCACAACCATCAATAATTATGAATTTAATGTTCAATTATATGTGTAATAATGAAGATTAATAAAATCATCAAATGAATGGTCTAAAAATTTTGAAAACAAAACAAAAAAACTCAATATAAACATCTACCTAAAATGAAATAGAGTGAATTCCACTGGCCATGCTGGAAGTGGACTACTATAAGCAATGCAAATAGAATTCATAAGTAAATTTGTGTTAAGTGAATGTCATGTTTTTCATTTTTTTTCTTCAAACTCATAAAAATTAAATTTTTTTATGCAACTCCCATCTAATTCAATGTTGAATTCTATGTGCAATTGTTATGATTAATAATATCATTAAAGGAATTTAGTTTATATTGTCAAAAACAAACAAATATACTAAATATAAACATTTCAATATTTCCAAAATGAAAATATTACCTAAGATAATGTAAAATGATGTAGAAACTTCAAAATGTCTTCTTCTACATTGTCTAGCATGTAGATTGGTGGGTATGTGCAGGATCATCATGGAAAAAATAGGCCCTTAAATGGCAAAAAATTTAGAAAAATAAGTGTTAGGAAACTTGACGTAAAAATTTGAATAAGTTATCTATATTATTTCAAAAATATGTAAGAATAGAATCTGTAGAAAATTGAATGTAGTTTTTAAACTACTAGATTTAGTTTTAAAAAAATGATCTATTTGGTGAAAATTTGAAATTTCAATGTAGTAGTACTTAAATTTCAGGGAAAAAATAAGTAGGTGTTTGTCTGACCACCCTAACCACAATAAAATGATAATATTTTTTTGTAATATTTTATAAATAAGTAGAGGACTCATGTCCGTATGTGATGCATATTGTTTTGTAATTTTCCAAGTAAATAATTAATTAGAATTTTTACAAATTTAAAAAATATAAAAACTTGTATTTCTGACCACCTTAACTTGGTCAAAACTTCATGAAATTTAATTTTTCTTTTTTTAATCCTATATTATGTGAAGCATAGAACGTGACGCATGTTTCAAATTCAAAAAATGTGATACTGTTTGAAAGTTATAGATGTTTTTCAATCAAATTATTGATAAGGACTTTAGTCATAATTCTAATATAAAATGAATAATAATTATTTATTAAATTCAAATTAAAGCATAATTTATATTGGTGGATAGCTGAGAATCTCCTCTAAAAACCCTTTTTATTTCATCAATTTTGGGTAAAAAAAAAGTCATCAATCACATACCCTACAAATACCCATAATATTGCCACTTGTTGGCCCATCATGATCCTGCACATACCCTGGTGGTAAAAAGGTGATGGATCAAGCGTAAATTGGTACAACATGAAGTCAACTACATAAAAAAGGTTTTTTTGAATCAGATAAAGCACTAAACTAGACAAATACGAAAGCATGTGGGCCTTGAAGTACCCAAAATCTGCATGTAAGACCACTTCAAATACTCATTAGAAATGTTAGTCTAAACATACAAATATGCAAATACCTCCATGAAATAGAATATCTATGCTAAAGAAATGCCACAAGTAATAAAAACAGCATCAAGAAGACATTTTAAAAGCAAGATAAACACTTATTCCATGTTGGATTGGTGTCACATGTGCTAGTGACCCTTTCCCAATCCTTGATCAAAGCTCAAATTGAAAATGCTATGAAGATGTGGAGATGATAAAACAAGATCAAATCTCAAAGAGAATGACCTTGCATGAAATTGTGGAGGATTTGGTTGAGGATGAAGCTTGCATTTAAGGATTTTCAAAATGCTAATTGTTGAAAATGGACCAATGTGGGATCAAAAACAAGCCAATGAATTGAGGACACTTGTCATCATGTGATTAGTTAATGTGTGTGCAAGATTTGGGAAGAGTGCCCAAGAGGGGGAAATTTTGAATTCAAATTTGCAATAAATTTTGAGAGGGGGACAAGAAAGAAGAGCAATAAATGCCCTGTTTGACTTGTCATGTTGAGAGAAAATGAGGTTTTAATAAATCAATAAAATTGATTTATTGTGCAAGTGGCTAGGTCTAGATAATGCAAGTGGGATGTGATTAACATTAGATGAGGATTAGATGATGATCATGCTGATTAATGCTGATTAGATGAGTTGACATTTTGGACTTTGATAATTGATTTATTTAAATCAGAAAATGATGGAAAATGTATGATTTGGATTTGATTTAAATGGCTTTTTGATTTTAAATAACCTTAGGCAATGAGATTATTTAAATGGATGAAGGTGATGAATGGATCCAATGCAATATCTAGTTCAATTGATAAATGATCCTGATCGAATGCATAATGTAAATTTTGCATGTCTACATTTTGCCCCTCTTTGAAGCAATGTACTTGTTGCGTTGGTTCAAAGAATAACTTGCCGCAATCAAAATTTAAAAATTTCATGATTTTTCGTATGCCCCAGCGGAAAGAAGTACACTGTACATTGCCCCCTCGAGAGATCGAGCGAAAAGATTCGATTTGAGGGTCGATCTCGCGATAAAGAGGTTCAAAATGGATGGTTATGGATGACAAAGCAAATGAGATGATTTCAAGATGCTTAGAATAACAAATCTATATTA
>VDFB02058242.1:414678724-414916806 GCA_007258455.2 Sequoia sempervirens
TACCATCCTTCTTTTTAACAAAGATGATTGGCACTCCCCAAGGTGAAACACTTGGTCTTATCAACCCTTTCAACAATAATTGATCCAATTGTATCTTAAGTTCCATAAATTCAATGGTTTTCATCCTTATAGGGTACCTTTGAAATAGGTTTTTATTATGAAACTATATCAATAGAGAAATCAAACTTTTTTTTGAAGGTAGCCCTAGTAAATCATCTAGAAACACATCCAAAAATTTCCTCAATATAGGATACTTCTCCATATCTGATTTTCTAGTTTCATCTATTTCGCCATCTTCTAGTTCCTATAAACTTTGGAACTCTAAATCACTATTCTTTGCAAATTCTTCAATCTTGATGCCAAAGAGTTTACACCCTTTCTTCTTATCTCTTATAATTTTCATTTCCGTAATTTGTCGAATCCTAATCTCCCTAGGTATCCCTTGGAATTTAACTTGATTTACAAAATAATCTAGGAATTCTACAGTCTTTGCATGGTAATCTACTTTAGCCCTATTTTTCTGAAACCAATTCATTCTAGGATAACATCATATTATCCTAGAGGTGCAACATAAAGGTTTACTTCAATAGAAAAATTGGATAATTCTATCCTAACTTTGAATAGACATTGATCCACCTTTGCTCTTGTCTAGTTTCAATACTCTACATCCCAAGACATTGTCATGTGTCCCGCCTTCCAAGATAATTTTTTTGGCTATTCTAGGTGAAATGAAATTCTCAGTTGCACTAGTATCAATAAGAATAGAAATAGCTAAGACAAAAAAAATATCTAGCATTTCAACTAGAGTTACTTTGTTATCTTCCTGACAATTATCCACAGCTAGATGTATCTTGTGCTAAAAAAATTCTTGTTGGGTGGGTAATGATTACCATATGGTCATGATCCAAAAGTTTTATTGGGACAGTTACTAGCATAGTGATCCCCTCTGCATATAAAATATCTTGTAGCTGGTCCTCTTTTTCCTATGGTTTATCTGAACTTGTTCATATTTTCATTAGCCTTGTTAGTATCTCCCATGCTAGAGTCATTCCTTTTTTTCTCTCTCCTAATCTCCTTTCCATTATTGTAGAATATTTCCCCATTTTTCCTTGGAACATTTTGCACAGGTTCCTCCTTATTTGGAAATATCTTTTTAGGAACTTCCACATCCTTCTTTTGTTCTTTTCTTTCTTGATGAGTGCAATTAGCCATAAGCTTTTGCTCCTGCTTAATTGCTTTTTCATATACAAGATCCATTGTTGTTGGATCATACATATACACTTCCCCTCCAATCTGACTATTAAGTCCCATTATAAATCTCTTAATGCAAAAGCTCTCATCCTTATGATATATGGGAACATAGTGTAGAAGTCAAGTAAACTTCTCCCAATATTCATTTATTGCCATGTTACCTTGCTTCAGACCTTAAAAATTTGAGAGTTTTTAGTCATAGTATAGTTGTGGAAACCATCTTCGTTAGAAAATATCTGCGAATTCCCCCCATGTGAACTTCCAAGAGTTAATATTGAGTTCTAACTTCTTATTCATCCACTAGTTAGAAGCTTCTCCCACTAACTAATATGCACCCCATGTAACTTTAGTAAACCTCATCATAGTTTCTTATTTTAAAATACTTTTCCATTTCAACAAGCCGCACTTTAGGCTCAATACCTCTCGCACTACCATCAAACATGGG
This sequence comes from Sequoia sempervirens, assembly GCA_007258455.2. NCBI lineage: Eukaryota > Viridiplantae > Streptophyta > Pinopsida > Cupressales > Cupressaceae > Sequoia > Sequoia sempervirens. The sequence continues at coordinate 414,680,421 of VDFB02058242.1, forward strand.
TGGAATAATCATCTTCATGTCCCTAGAAAGTTAAAAAGCGACAAGCTTCTTATTCCTTTCAATAGATGGTGCAAGTGATTTTTCCTTCTCATGATTATGGGTTTCATTATGCCCATGGGAAGAGTTTTCTCCCTCATGCTCATTAATGGGTACTTCCTTTTCTACCCTATCCTTAACTCTTTCTTTCTCAAGATTAGCCAACCTTGCCAAGATTTGGTCAAGCCTAGCCTTTACTCTAGTGGTTCCTTGTCCAACCTCTTGACTTCCACCTATATTAGTTCGTGTATTCACCATCATTACAAGATTTGTTTTTACCTGAATGTTTATCCATGTTAGGCTAAATTATGTTTTCAATTATCTTATGTAAAATATTTTTTAAAATAATTGCATTAATGTGCACATAAATAATTCCACATAAGATTAAGCACATGCTTCTTTATTGAAAACATGTAATTTTATTCATTTCATGAGGAAATATCCTTTAATTACATGGAGTGACTATTCAAATAGTCAAGTGGAGAGTATTCTTTAGATTCACTCTCTGACACAACTTAAAGGATTATGACCTACAGATTGAGACAGTTGTTGTTCCATATCTTTTTCTTCATCTCTCATTTGTTCATACCTATCCCAAAAAGGATAATAACCTTCGCATTGATCATCCAATACATAGTTACAAGAAGCAATGTCAATATGGTGTTCATCAACAATGTAGTCTACCCTTTTCATAGATATTTTTTCATGAGACCATTTCTCATCTGGTGGTGTCTATGGTACATATCCCTCAAACTCATTACTCGAAGAAATTACTATTAGTTCTACCAGTGGTAGAACTCTAGAATACATAAAGATGAATGCTAGACTAACACTTCCTTCTAAGGGAATGTCCCTAGAAAGTGGTAATAACTCAAACTTTTTTGGTGAGATGGTTGGTAGGTAGTTGTGCATAGCCTCCAGGGAAAACTTTAAGAAACCCCCCCCCTCAACGAAGGTGTAAAATCCTGGAGAATCTTGTATACTTCCCAATAAAAATATTAATTTTAGTGGCAAATTTTTTTCATTTTTCATGAAAAAAAAAGTCCATTAGCGAATCTTTTCTAATCGCTAGAAGTCTATGGAAAATCCTAGCAAAATGATTTTTTTTAAAACCACTAAAATATTTCCATTAGTTGATCTACTTCAGAAACCAATAAAATAACCCCGATTGGTGGAGTCAAACTATTTTCGGCGGAAAAAATAATTTTGTTAGCGATTTAAAACTATTTTCAAACACTAAAAATAAAATTCATTGAAAATTCAGGCCTGTACTTGGTAGTTAAGAAAAAAAAATTGGCTATTTAAACATAATATCAAACTAATAAAAAAAATCGTTGGTGAAGTGTCGATTACAGAAATTTTCTAACAGTTGCAAGTCTTTCTTGGTCATCTTTGGTCGATTAGATTGAGGTTTCAAAAACTTCAAAACTTGGAGCTTTTGGTTCTAAGGTTCCGGGTTTAGTGAGCACCACAACATTATGGACCCATGATCGTTCAATGATTTTGCTTGGATGGCACATGAGTTGCATTTGGGAAGTATATCTCAAACACTAGATTCTGAGTGAAACCTCGAAAATTACAAGAGACCATTTAAGGTTTTAATAAATCAATACGGTTGAAATTTTATTTATTGGGACTATTGGTAATCCTTGCTCTTGTTTTCATTTAATATTTCCTAAATTAGGACCAAATATTTTTATAACAAAGCCTTAAGTCTAACTCTTCAATCACGAGGTTGGAGTCTCATCAACCTAGCGATGTCCCCATTTTAAATTATGCGTGCATAAAGTTTGTTTTAAAGAGGGATCGTTCAATGAATTTTTGATGGACGGCTATAGATGCTTTCTAGAAGTAAATCCTTGAAGTACCATACTTGCAAACTAAAACCTCCTAAATAATAGTAGAATAGTTAGATTTTCAGAAATCAATGGTTGAGATTTTATTAATGATTAGTTTCAGAAATCAACATATAGTTTTGATCATAGGTGAGTGAAATTTATTGACTTATTATCTAGGACAATAATAATAATTAAGGTAAATGATACATTTAATTCTCTTTTCAATGCATCAAAGTACTCTACCTTTCATTTATTCTATTGAAATTCTCAATTTGGCATTGGTACTAGGTGGCAGCATAGATTAATACCATATGCATAGCCAGAGTGTTTGATTGGATAGCTTTATATTGAAAACTACACGAAGTACTGTAGAATCATAGATGATGATGTCAATAATCCAATGATTTTGACAATCAACAACTTGTGTGACACTAGCGATTTTGATAATTGACAGCTAGTCAACTTGAGCTACAGTTTGTAACTTTACATGTAGCTAGCTTGAGTACCGATTTAGTTGGATTTTTGGTTTGTGTGAATCATAATTATTACTAAGTATTTAGTAGTAATTATACACAACCTCAGAGCTCACATGTGACACGTGTAAGGTGTATAAGGTACTAGGCTGGTAGTGGCACTTTTTGTGGAACTTTTGGCCCATAAATAAGGATAGTAAGCACAAATAAAATCATTCATTTAATTGTCAAAATGGTTTTCATTTTGTAGGGTTAATAACTTAATAAGCATTCAAGAAGAAGATGATGTGGTATTATTGGGGATGCTCTATATTCTCCTACCTCTAGTTATGCAGTTACAAAATAAAAGACCAATTTCCTTCAAGTTCAGAATGGGTGGAATTGGAAAGAAGTTGATTTGGTTCACCTGACTTCTCAGATAGGTTTTGAACCAGGATGAGGATCTCTAATGGGTCACATTAGTGCTATCCTAATGTATTGAGGCTGCATGTAGAATATGGGAGCATTTTTACTACCCCTCATTGTCTACATGGTTTCCTAGGAAATTCCCTTGCATTTAATTTTAGTGTTCATCTTCTGCATGGGAGCAATTTTACTAGCCCTCATCTTTCACATTAGTATAGTTCTAAAAGGTGCTACATACATTTTGTATCTTCCCAACTCCCATTTCCCCAATTTGATCGGGCCCCCTTTCCCCATGCATTTATTTTAGAGTGTATGGCTGACCTGACAAGTTCCATGTGTTAATTTTCAGAGCTCATGGTTGACCTAACAAGCTCCATTTATTTTTAGAGATACATGTATCACATTTACATTTTCAACTTTTCACTAGTGGTCCAGTAGAAGCTTGGCGCTTGTGCTTACATTTTTATTTGTACTATGTAATAATGTGACATTGTAATTCAATTGTAATAAAATAAATGGTTGTGCTATTAATGTGACATTGTAATTCATTTTATTAAGTCCTTTGCAAGTTAAGTGCTATTAACAGTTGTGTAATATACTATTAATGTGACATTGTAATTCATTTTATTAAGGCCTTTGAAATGTTAAGTTTTTGGCCCCTTGGCCTTGATGTCAATCCTAGCGCATTAAAATTTAAAGCAAATTTAAAACATATGTTTTATGTTTATTATTTATATCATAAATTACATAACCATTCGATGTACATTTGATGTATGGTTGTAGTTGCATTCCAGAATGAAATGTAGAGAGCACTACGCTTGCGAACTTAAACCTTTGGAATCACCCTATAACCATTAGATTGACAAAGATCAATGGTTCAGAATTTGTTGCAATTGCAGGAGTAAATCATTGTTTTTAATGGCTTGTTTTAAATGTTGTCAGCCATGTACATTGTACTACCTAATTGTGTACCATGTAGTTCGTAGGTAACAAGTAGACATTTCAATGTAATTTAGTTTGCTCATTGCAATGCACTACCCAGTTCTTGGTTCCATAGTTCCACTTCCAACAAGGCCATTCCAGTAACCCAGTTTCAAGCTTCAACGTAGTTTCAACTTCAATAATCAAAATTCAAAATTTGGGTAAGTTAAAGAATTCATGTGGCTATGTTTCATCGCTTGATGTTTCTTAAAATCTTATTTTTTCAAAATTTGAAGTTTAGGTTTAGGGTTAAGAGGCTTCAAAATTAAGAAAAATTAAGGACTAATAGGGAATTCACAAATTTCATATTGTTGATTGTATCAGCATGTCTACCACCAATACCACTAGAGCAATGTCAGATAAAAAAATACATAATGCAAAATTTCTTAAAACCCCAAGTTTCACTAATGAATACCATGATATTTATGATCCTGAAACCTATGGTAGGCGTACCTCAGAACTTAGATTTTCATTTGAGAATAAGTTTGCAAAGTAAATGCAATTCAATATTATCATTGCAATATGGGTAATTGGATTAGAGCACATGATGTTACATGAGGTTTTCCCTTGCCAAGAATTTATCATAGTTTGTGCCCTAAATTATGATGATAACAAAAGAGAAATTGTTAATAAAGATAGGAAAGAAGAATTATTATCCATTAATGCAGAAGAACTTGGAAAAGTGTTGGCCTTAGGGTTTACAACTGAAGAATTTGGAAATGTCCACATTGACCTAGAAAAGGTTGCTAGTGATTATGAAGCAGTGGATGAAATGGAGAAAAATTCTTTCTTAAATAGAATAGTTCATGATAGAAACAAATTGAAAGGTGATCATAAGCCCCTTATGATTTGGATATTTTTAAACCATGAGTTTAGGATACTATTTCCATGCTAGCATTTTTCCTCAAACTGGATAGCAATTTGGAAGTGGGTGCATGCCTCCTTGAAATGGTGTATAATATCCATTATGGTGTTCCACATGCCAAATATAATTTTATTGAACACATTGTAGAATCCATGCATAAACAATTTTTAATGATTAAAGGAGGTTCCACCAAGACATTTAGGTTCACAACCTACTTATGCTATCTTTTTCTATTCAAATTCAGAAGAATGTTTTATACCAACAAGCTTTAGATTTAGCCCTATGGTAATAGTAATCCTGAGAAAAAGAAAATGGCTCCAGTATATGAATGGATCACTATTATAAGGTTGCATGATTCTCGAAAGAATTACATTCATTTTGTAGAATAATTTTTGGCTCCATTGCATCAAGCAATTACAAATACTCCAATGCCTAGATTTCTTATGTCATGTAGAAACTACATTCAACTAGGAAAAGAAATACAATTGCCTAATTGGTACTTAATGGAAGAATATACTATACTAAGATTTTATGGATCATAAGTACAACCATACAACCTTCTAATACATGTGACAGAAAGGGTTTTTTCTTTGGAATATGTAAGGAAAATGAAAAGTATTGATGAAAGACACTTTAGCAGTCAAGGGAAGAAGAGCTTATTTCCTTCTTTACCTTTTTCATGTGGAGGGATGAAATTCGAGAGAAAATAATTTAGTGTGGCACATGATCTTTGGAATTTTTTTGATTTTGATGTTATTTGTCACTGGTAGTATGATCCATGTGACACCATTAAATCAGTGATTGTGCTCAATAGGAATGTTGGAAGTAGAATTCAACATCAAAGCAAACCCTTGCTTGAAAACTTGAGAAACAAGGATTCTTGGGATGAGATCAAAGTAGCAATGGAGAAAAGTGTTGTTGAGAATGGCATTTATTTTGAATAATTGTTAGCATAAATTATGGCATTACATCGAAAGACAATGAGGTACAACAATTTTTATGAGAAAAGTCATAAACCATCTAGTAGAGCAAAATGGTCAAATTCTATAGAGAAGGAAATTATAGAAAAAATTGGTCACGATAAAAAATTACTGCCTTTTGGTCTATGAGGAAGGACCTAGGTGATCCAAGAGCTCTTGCAGAGTATGGAGATAACAAAGAAGATCTTGAGTTTAGAAAATTATGGAATATAGAGCATCCAAATGAACAAGAAGATGAAGAAAGTGATGATGATAGGAAAGAATAAAGCCATGTCAATTTCAAACTTGGTTTAAGTGAGGCCACAAAAGAAGCATTTACTATAGGAGTAGCCATATCTAAAAACATGGGTTATGAAGGTTGTCCTTTGGGGTCCCAAAGACAAGGCCCTTGGATGGTAATAGATGTAGAGCGTGGAAAACCAGTTGATAAATTTGGCATTTGGATTGGAGGTGAAAAACTAGACCTAGGGTATACAAGTCAATTTGTTAGAGCTTCAAGTTCAAATCTACATCCTCATGGTCAGACACAATCACAACTAGGACATGTCCATGGTGGAGAATTTAGTGCAACTAGCACTACCTCTGGTGGCAATGGTATGGGTAGTAGTACTATTAGTGGTTAACATGTGCTACAATAGAAAATTACACACTAGAGGACAACACAATATACCACATAAACACTAGGAGATCAAGGTATACAGAAGAGGCAAAGGATTTTGACAGGTCCAACTCCAAGTCACACTACCAGTGGATCCACCACAAAGGATTTATTTCTAGGAACTCCCCCAATGCCAGTTATTTTGGCTATGACATCATTAGCAACTACAAGTACTCCTATTCCTTTGCCATTCAAGCATTCTAATGTTTCTGCATCCCTAGTTTTTATTACATTGAAGAGTTTAAAAAGAAATTAGAATTGAATAAAAAAAAAAAAAACAATTGATGGAGAGTGTGTCTACTCTAACTTTAGAGCTTGTAACAACCATGGTATTACCCACATTTGACACAAGTAAAGAAATCATGGAGTACACATTTCTTGTTCCCACAATTCAAAACAAACTAGAAAATCAAATGGCTCCATCTGAATTCCAGGTGAACACTTTTCAATTGGTTTTTTCTGGACTCAAAAATTCTTGACAAAATTAATGTATCAAAGAAGAACAATGAATTGGTGTACACATCATTGTTGAAGCAAGATAGAGAGAGAAAAAAGGTTGTGGACTCAAATTGAAAAGTTACAGGAAAACCTAGCAAATGAGAAAGAAAAGAGGAAAGCAATAGATAACAAGAGAAATGAATTAGAAATTTTTAAAAAAAATCTGCCTCTACATTAACAAGCAAAGAGGATACGCAGAATGAGACTGTAGTGAATGAACTAAAACAAAGGCTAGATGAGAGCAACAAGAAATATGATGAGGAAAAATACACTTTAGAAAAATTAAGACTAAGCATTGAAAATGGAAATGCACAGTGGGAAAAAAAATTGGAGAAGGAGAGAAAAATAAATGAAAGATTGGAGGCAGAGCTGCTGGAAGAAAAAAATGAAATTAAGTCTTGTCAAAATAAGTTATCTTCATTTTGTAGAGAAACAATGAGGCATATGAAAAAAAAGATCTAGGATGAAATAATGCAGGGGATTGATCATTTGGGTGACATGTTTCAATTGATTGATGCTATCACAAAACATCATAAGAAGCTCAAAAAACATTGAATGGAGAACATAAATGTACTGGCATTAGAGAAATCAGAAAATCAAATTCAACAAACAGTCTACAAAGCTAGTGACAATGTTTTGAAATCAAAAGGGATTACTAATCAGCTTGCTACATCAACGATGTTGTCATCTATCATTGAAAAGTGTTTGAGAATGAGTGAAATAGAGAAATATTTTCATTTGGCTACAGACAAGATGAAGAAGGTGGATGCAAAGTTAAGGAACTTCACAAAGCTTGGTTTACCAGAGGATTTTGACACAAATGAGCAATTCATTGGATGTAATGATTTTGGAAAGAAGGTGGAGGATGCAAGGAAGATTGATTTGGACTAGTTTCCTCATAACCTAGATGTGGTGACCTATTTGGATTCCATCAAACCATTGGTAACCTTGTATGAAAATTTGACTAAAGAATCCAAGATAGGTTCCAATTTGAATCATGAATTGTTAACAAATCTTCAAGTCAAACAACATCAGTTAGAACAAATGAGAATTCGAACACCCGAAGAGTGGAAGTTGCTAGAAAAGGTGATGTAGTGATTTAATTTTTGATAATATGAGTTTCCAAGTTCTAACTTAGCTCTATGCAGAGTTGTCTTTGAGCAAGATTTTGCATTTCCAATGCCTCTATGTATTCCTTCATGTGAATCAATTTAAAAGCTCAAATTTAGACTTCAGTAATTTGTTGATGTTCAATTATCTATATTATTTATTATATCATTTGAAGAAAAAGTATAGTAGTGGTTTCAACTTCTAGATACACTTTAAACGATTGTTGATGTTCATTGTTGTATTTTCTACTAATACTATTCACACATCAATACTCAATCTCCATGACTACTTAGTAGATCCACTAAACATTTATATGAATTCATGCTTTAATTATTTAATCAAGGTACTTTAACTAGTTCCTTAAACTAGAGCCAGAATTAAAACATACATCAATGCATATTACATAATATTAATGATAAAGAAGATTAATGAAATATCATTGATTAGATTTCATTAATAATTCATGTAAATTTTACAACTAGAGAGACAATAGACTCAAAATAAGGGAGAAAAACAAGCTTAGTCGCTAGTCCTTAGAGTTTTATAACCTTGTCGCAGATTTCTAAATTTTCATATTTTCTCGATTCCCTGACTTGGTTGATGGTTCACTTTGTTGAGTTACAAGTCTTTCTTGGTCATCTTTCTAGTTGGTGGGTCATTGGGTTGAAGATTTCAAAAAAATTGAAACTTCATAATTTGGTTCTAAGGTTCCAAGTTTCAGCGACCACACGACATTATTGACTTATATGACCTTTCAAAGGCGTCGTCATCTGACACCTCATTGAATGGTCTATATGGACTAATATAAAATATAAAATACAATATAAAATATTAAATATCACAATTTCATGGAATACAACATAACATATCAACTACAATTTGACTTTGGAATATGATTCATGAATTGCAATATAAAATAAAATATCATGAAGTGCAATGATTCACAATTTCATTGAATACAATATAAAATATCATCAACTACAGTATGGAACAATGGAAACTGATCCATGAAGTGCAGTATAAATACCTAAAAGTTGCTAATTCTCTTCTATTTCCCAAACGGTGTTAGGGTCCTCAAACTGACGTTCATCATTAGATAAAGTAAAAGAGTCGTCTTTAATTTGATTCCAAGTTTGATCTTCATTTTATTTGAATTGTGTTTCAAATTCAACATTCATTGTGTCATTTTTGTCAATGTCATCTATCTAAGTCTCATTGCCACTGCCAATGCCACCAGTACCATCCTTTGGAATTGGAGTGTTGCACAACCTGGTCCCTCTTCTTTCACATGTGGACCTACAGATTGCGAGTTCCCTTTCAAAAGGAAATTTTTTGACATTATACGTAGTTCCTTTCATCCTCAAGCAATTTTCCAAATTCTTGTCTAGTTTGTTTCTTAACTTTGATTTCAAAAACCCCAATTTACTAAAAACTCTCTCATCCTCCACCAACCCCCATATCATTGTTTGACATCAATCAACAAGTTTGAAATATTTTGATATCAAACCACTCAATATTTCACTCTAACCTAAGTTTGTCCAAACCTTTTTTACTGATCCCAATTCAAAGGCCTTGTCCTTGCCTATGGATTTATACTAGTCCTTCATAGCTATTGCAAAATTCCTACATTGTTTTCTAAACTTAGCTTTTTGAACCGTCAATCTACTTTTTCATCAAACAAAGACAACAACTAATTGTTGGTCAATTCAAAACCAAAAAACCTTAGATTCCCTATAAAATTCATTTGAACACAAGAATAATAGAAACAAAGCATGAAAGAAAATTAAACCAATGAAACATTATTCATATGACCAAACTAGCATCTTATAGGGGGATTGGTGCTATTTTATGTGGAAAATAGCCCTTTCCCAACCCCTTTAGATAAGCTAAATGATAAAATGATTTGAATATGGAGTGAAGTGGACAAAATTAGTTATTAATTGAAGAGAGTGACTTTGCATAAGCTTTGTGGATGGGTTGATGAAGAATGAAGTTTTCATTTATAGATTTTCAAATTGGAAGAGAACTCAAAATACAGCAATGTGGGATAATGATTTAACCAATGAGATGAAGCCACTTGTCACATTGTGATAGGTTGAGGAATGTGCAAGTTTTGGCCAATGTGCTAAAGAGGGGTAGATTCAAATTTAAAATTGAGAGTTAAATGTTGAGTGGGGGACATGTAAGAGAGAATTTATTGCCATGTTGGATGTACATCTCAACTTGTCTTCATATTCAAGCTTGAGGAATATTCCCAAAAAGATGCTTTGCTGAGGGAAAATGATGATTTTATAAATGAATTAAAATGTTTTATTAGTGCAAGTGGGAAAAGCTAGAGGATGTGATGGGTGATTAGATTAGGTTAGATGATGATTAGGTGATTTTGACTTATTTGATTTTGATTTAGTTTGATTTATTTAAATCAAAAGGGATGGAAGGTGATTTCAGACATAATTAAATAAAGGTTTGATTTATTTAATCAAGGAGGGTGATGTTAGGATCAAGTTGATTTATTTAATTTAAATTGACGACTTTAAGAGATTTACCAAATAAACTTGATTTATTTAATGAATGGATGAATATGAACTAATTAAATGCATGATTTCAATTTTGCGTGTCTACATTTTTCCCCTCTTTGAACCAATGTACTTGCTATGTTGGTTCAAAGAATATACTTTTCGTAATCAAAATTCAAAAAATTTATGATTTTTTGAGATGCCCTAGCCGAAAGAAGTACATTAGTACATTGCCCCCTCAAGAGATTAGGTGAAAAGATTCAATGAGGGTCGATCTCACGATAAATAGGTTCAAGATGGATGTATGGATGGTTATGATGATGACACAAATGAAATGGATGATGTGATGATGCCTATATGATAATGCAAAAGTATGATTTTATGAGATGCTTAGACTAATAAATCTATATTATGATGATAAACATGTATGTGAGATAATATGTAAAATGCTGATGGTTTGTGGATGCAAGATGGATGCATGATGGATGAATTGGTAATGTTATGTTAGCACAGAGAGAAGAAAGAAGAAATGAGATGATGACAAGAGGATCCAACAAGTCCATGATTTGATGAGACTTTATTAGAGAGATAATGATGATTTATGATGATTCGCTTATCAAAGATTGGGATTTTAAAAGGGCTACTTGCCTTATGTTTGATAACACAAGTAGGCACAATACATGAGGGTATAAAGAATCAGGATGGCTTTATACCTAGTGCGATGGACTTTGACTCGAAAAACAAATATGAGTATTCTTGTTCACACTTGACACATGGAAACCTTACTAGGACGTACCTAACAAAGGAAATATTCACCAAGTTATATTACAAGAATTTCCAACAAGCACAACTAACAAAAGATATTATTTTTGCCCCATTCCTATTTCTCTAAATCCTTTGTTTGGATATCATTGAGAGGTCCTTGGAATGAGTGCAATAAGATAAATCAAAAGAAAAGATCAAGCATGCAAACAAGTCAATGTTCTTCATATCTCTAGCCAAAGGGATTTGTTTTGATAGGATAAGAATCCAAAGCGATATCCAAAATGATGCCCATTGTCGGAACGATATATTCTAGGACATGCATTGTATAGGATGATGATGGTTTGATAAGTTGATTGATAGGCTATTGATATAAGGTCGATTGACATGTTTGAAAATGATCAAGAGTTTGATTTTGTGTTTAAAGGTTTGTTGTTTTGATTTTGATTTTGTGTTTGAAGTTTGCTTTTCTAATTGTTGTTGTTTTTGTTTGTTTTTCCAAAGGATGAAGGCGATGATCAATTTATTAAGGATGATTGATTATTTCAAGTAAAAGAGAGATGAGACAGACAGATTTTTCAACATTTGGATGTTTTGATGTTTTTGAAATGTTTTGAGGTTGTTTTGGGTTTTGGAATTTTCAAATGTTTTGGATTTTGTGTGATTTTGATGTTTTAGGATTTTCTTGTTTTTGAATGTTTTTGGATTTTGTGTTTTTTGAATGTTTTGGATTTTTGATAACTCTAGAATCGAGATTAGCCTTGCCTACATTTAAGCTTAGAGATGATGCAGTTTAGATTCCAATGTTTTTGATATTTTTGTTTTATGGATTTTTTGGATTTTGATATGTTTTAGATGTTTCGATTTTTCGATGATTTTGATTATTTGGATATGGATATGTGTGATGATATCATCTCTATTTTGATTTTTTTGAAAATCAAGCTAGGTTGATTGATCTGATTAATGGATTGATGATGATGATAACATTATTGAGGATGCACAACAATGCAAGGATTGATTGATCAAGATTGATGACGATAACATTGTTGAGGATGCACAACAATGCAAGGATTGATTGATCAGATTGATGATGATAACATTGTTGAGGATGCACAACAATACAAGGATAGTGTTAAGCAACACAAAAGGATATCCAAGAGATGATGATTGATTGGATTTGATTGATCAAGATTGATGAAGCTTGATTTGGAACAAAATTTGTTCGAATGATTTGATGTGACATCGAAGTACACTTAGATGTGACGATATTGATTGTTTGGATTGACGTCAATGAAAGATGAAGATCGATAAGGAATGTTGTAACTGTCTTGGTTACCGTTATAACAAAGTGTAAAGAGTAAAGTTAACTGAATAATTTTTTTTAAAGTTAACTGATTACACAATTGCTATAAAGTTTTCAAGACAGTGTTACATAAACATATTAAATAAACTCAACACATTATCATAATTCAAGTACAAAACTAATGTCACGAATGTTCCAGTTTACATAACTTAATATAATCAAATATCCAACTGAACAGATTACAAAAGAGAGATTTTAACAAATCTCAATACAACAATAAGCTAGTACAATGAGTACACTCTTATACAAGAGGTGAGTTTACAAAGTAGAAAGTGATCACATCATAGCTGACATCATATCCACAAACATACTTCGCATCCACAGTCACGTTCTAAGAGGTAACTGGAATCTACTGCAAGCATAGGATCATCTGCAAGAAAATACAAGGAAGATAGAGCACGGTTTCCTCCCGACCATGTGGAACCCAAAGGTCCACTCCCTCCATGCTAGGAGATACTGACAGGTCCACAAACATAGCAGATAGAACATCACATTTACGGGGTTTACAATTCACAATACGACATAACGTTTACAAATTAAAACAGATAAAATCTCAGTATCAAGTTACATTAAATTGAAATCTTAACAAAAGGAAACACCATCATGATATAGACTAAGAGAGTGTCATCACATTGTCGGGATAGGTTACCCTGGTGAATCTTCCTAGACTACCGGCCCTCACCAAGAGTTACCCTGGTAGCCTCTACCGATTCCCGGCCCCTATGCAGACTAATGCGGTGTCGTTACATCTTTCAAGAGGACAAGATGGCGACTTGCCATTCCAGGCCTTCTCAGCCTTTTCTCAACCTAAACGAGCGTTAAGAAGTAGGCGAGGCATACCATTATCTGATTTAGTGTTTAGAACTACCCAACCCCTAATATATTAGTTAGGTTATCACTTAATTAACACACCTACGTTAGGTTACCCAGACAATCACTATAGGATTTCGGCCCCTAACGCAAGCCACTCTCTCTATAACATGACTCAACATAAAAACAATCTAGGGGTAGCTATCAAGCGTAAAGTTCAAAACCACAGAGGTTTTTCATCTTCTACCAGAAACAGACCAAATTCTCTAAGAAGTTTCACAAGTCAACTACAAAATAAGCAAAGCTATAACCCCTGGTGATAATCATTGTAATAGAGCAATACAAATAATGTGTAACATATTTGAAAACACTTTCTTTTCACTTCCAAGGATTTTAAAGAAACACAATTAACATCAACAACATGGTATATATACAAATACCCAATAATTACAACTTTCAAACTTCGTGAATTAAAATTTCACATTAAAACAATCTTTTGCTATTATTATTACACTAATAATTTTAAAGGGAAAGCCTATATTATCATTATAGAGAAAAGATAATATATATATATATTTATTACTAAAAAGTAAATTACATTCTAATTATAAACCTATCATTTTATTTATTCAAAACTCAAACTTCACCAACACTTACTCTTTGTTAAAGTCTATCAACTGAAAGTTAAGTATATGATCTTTTAACAAGAAAACTGCTGCTATTAATGCATACAAAGGTAATACGTACTAAAGATAATCGTGGTATTTAACCAACTTTAAGGATCACTCAATTTAATGATCGACATTATCCATGTCATACAATACATTATTGATATTTAATATTCCCGCATAATATTTAAATCATATTCAATCAAACTTGAGTCGCATGCAGAAGTTATAATATCTATAAAAATAACCAATCTGATAAGTTCGCAACTGAAGGATATCTACCTATACACGGCCATGCATTTCATTTACGAATTTACATGCAATAGTTATGGTCTCTCACAGCAGTAGATATATCTATTGTTTATATTATGGACAGAGAAGGTGAGGAGGGCGCGGAATCTAATATCACAAGGATATCAGAGGAAGAAAGACGCAGAAATCACAAGGTAGCCTCACGTTGTTAACTCTCATCACGTTACAGGCAGAAACTCACGCCGTTACAAAGGGGTCTACACCATAAATAAGGATCTGCTCTAATATTTATCCTCTATAACTAAGGACGGTTTTAACGCCTATCATAATAAATTCTCCAAACTCAAAACACATAGGCACTAAGAATTGCGGATTACATCTGATGCCTGAGGAATAACATTGTTTCAATTTTCTAGTAAAGATATTTTAAAGAGAAATACGTGCAGCATTAAAGAACAAATCCTGACAATATTCATAGATACAAGCTTGCTCATTAAACACTTGCCTTAATGGAAACGGACATCACACAAAACTTGAATCTTGGATAAGATACCAATCTTGCATAACCGAAACCAGAGGAATCACGCCATGCAGAAACAGCTCTAATTTGTTTGCAAAACTTCTAGACGGTGATAAGTTTCATTCGTGCCAGAATAAGGATAAATTGATGCCACAATTTAGAGGAGCTATTATATATCATTTTCATTAACATGAAAGAGGGTTAAGCTGTAGTGATTGGCTGCGTAGGGAGCTGGAAAACCAAAACATACAGAAATTTTGACGGCTGGCAAATTCTGCTAGTATTGTGATCATTTTCTCAAATGACAGCTAAATAATTAGCAAGTCTGGGATTCACTAAATCAACACAATGTGCACAATATTATCATAGCAATTCTTAAACATACATAATTAGTTAACAATCTAAATCTTTATTAAATTTTATAAAAGATTACAGGTATAATCTGTTTGACATAAGGTTCATTATTCTGTCCATATTTACTGCGCGTGCTAGGGACATCCTCAACCATAATCTGAGAGTTAAGGTGAGAATAAAACAAAAGAATAGCGGCACTGTAATGAACAATGTTCATCAAGGCAGATATGGGTATTACAACCTTTAATAACAAAACAAGACGTAAAGCGGACAGGATACCAGGCAAGGATGAATAAATTTAATTGCGGTCAGTGAAACAGTTACTAATGTGTCAAGACTTTCTTTAAAAGATATATATTTATTCATTGTGTAGATCTGTAATAGAGAGAAAATTCATTAAGGAGAAAGCCAAGATGCCTAATCAAAATATATGAGCAACTATAGCCATGCTTATAATATTTGATTGCTTATTCTAACAATTTTCTGTTTAATTTGCAGGTTTTATATTCCATTAATCTTTCCAAATGTTCAAAGAAGAAATTTACTAAAACTTAAAAAGAAGAAAAAAACCTGGTTAATCTGGAAATTGAGCTGAAATGAATTATGAAACCTTTGTTGATTCCTCGATTAATTTTCCAGACTTCAACGGCGAGATTCAAATCAATCAGCTTCAAATCATGCTTGAAACAAAATCTAAAAAGAAAATTTCTTCTGAAACAATTGCCGTACTGAAATTTTGCTTCAAGCTGCTGCCGTAAAAATTCTTCCCGTGAACGCACAATTCCCAAAATCCAAAAGATATAAATTCATGCAATCAAGATTTCCAATCATTCAATTTTAACTGATAGTTTCATTTGCATTGTAAATAACTCATTCAGTTCAACTCATTCTTAAAATATCAGAACAAACCTTTAACAGACAATCAGAGATTCGTAACTCGTCAAAAATATCTTGCTTTAAAAATATCTATTTTACACAATTCAATTTGCACAATTAAAACAACAATAATATTATTTTAATTAAAATCATCACAAAGGAATAACTTTCTCATTTATAATTCGACAATATATTTAATTTAATTTAATAAATTAAATTACAAACATTGGTTTAAACATTTATAAACATTTAATAAAATTAAATATTATATTCACAAGCACAAAACAATATATATTTGAACATGACAAGACAAATTGGGCTATACGGTAAGAGATACTGCGTTCAAAAGCGAAACGATGGTTTAAAAGGACACATCAATACCTCCAACAACAAATTTATATTGAATTAGGGTACACTCGGACTGACAAGCAGGTGGAGTACATATACCAATAATCGTAAGGAAAACATCAAGGTTAAAACATGTATATATATAATCTCATGTTAGAAAACACACCGTGAATAAGAATTGCAAGCAGGGTACTCACGAATGAGTAATGCTACTCTGTCTTATCCACCGACACAAACGAGCAAGATCAATCATATACAATCATATCAACATGATAACATAAGCAATAAACATAACCAATAAGCCATATCATGAATGAATCTATCATAGTATCATCGAACCAACATAACCAAATAACCAGGATGTCAATGTATCATCCGCAAAATCAAAACAACATAGTATCCAGAATCACTCTAAAATGAAATAGCATAGTATCAAAGTAGGAGGGTCACTACAAATGTCTTTTTGTTGAAATATGCCATGGGTTAGTGATTTGGATTTTTTGCTTACAAGTGTTTTGACCAATTTGATTTCATGTTTTCCAATGTTTGGATCACCACATAAGTTGGAGGATATAGATCAAGATTTATTCCCAAAGCAAAATGTAAATATCTGTCCCTAGTGTCTAGCAATGTATAGAATGTCATGGGTGGATGCTCAAATAGGTGTATGGATGGATGGATATGGTAAGTACGCTAAGGATGCCAAGGATTATCTTGCAATAAGATAAGGTGTTTGGATAAAGAATGTTGATTTGGATAATGCTTCATGGCTTAGATAATGTTGAATAGGATAGGACCAATGAAAATGAACCATGTCAAGATGTTTACCATAAGCAAGTGTAAAGTGTGCCCCAAAATTTCTTCAAGATCAGGATAATTTGGACTATGGATGCAGATGGATGAAAATGGATTGAATAAATGGTTCATGGGTGCATGGATTTATTATGAATGAGATAGATGGGGTGCTGGATTTATTATGGATGGGATGAGATGATTCCACTTGAAATAGTGCACACAGATGCTCAGGTCTACTCATGACACCTATTTTTTAGGTTTTCATCATGGTCTTGCCCAAAGCACCACCGTAGTTGTTTTCACTAGAGGATGATTTTTTCTCTTTATAGTTTTCAATCCTTTTTCTAATTTTTTTGGATTTTCATATTTTATTTTTATTTTTTTTCTAAAAGATTTTAAGCTCATGCTGAATCACAAGGTGTTGTTGATGTATATGCCCCTATCATAATGTTCCATCGATATCCTACTTGAAGAAGCTGCTTTGCTAAGATACATGCACTTGAATGCAATTTTTGGGATTCTTGATTTGCTTCATTGATATTGAGGTTAACTCTATCTTTGTGTGTACATCACGATAGAGTGCCTTTAGAATCATTATGATGAAGGGTTTTTACCAATACATGGTCAATTTGAGAATTGGATATCATGCATGGAGGAATGGATGGAGTTTATTTAGGGATAGGAGATGGATTGGTTGACAATTTGGAACCTTTGACTCTCCAAACTTGGGAAGATGAGCAATGATGGGTGGATACAGAAGTGTGCCTAGAATTAGGACCAACTGCTTGATATACCTTGTATGTCACTTGAAAAGCCTTCTTTTTCTTTTGTGGACGTCCTTGATGGATACTTTTCCCTCTTTTATTTTTCCCCACTGTTTCTTTGACTGATGGAGTTTGATAGGGATAATATTTCTTTGTAGTCTTTGGTATCCATGTGTATTTGATTTGTCTGATATGCTTCTTAGCTTCTTTTTTTTTTATAACATCCTTTGTGATTTGATTCAAATATTTATTTTGATGTTGTTCCCAATTCATGGATGGGGTGATGGGTGGATGAAGATTCATGACGTGGCTATTTGTAGTATTGGCATTGGTTTCACCATAAGGACTCTTCGTGCTCCCTATGTTGACATTTTCACTAGATAAAGTCACCCCCAATATAGTGGTAGTAGCACCTTTGTTCCTTGATTCTTCTTGTTTTGAGATGTCTTGTTCAGTAAACATGCTCTGACAAATGACCACTGTAGATGATGTTATTTCAATTAGATGCTCTACTAACTCCAGAATATCTTTTTCTATCTAACATGTTTCCTTGAGTGGATAATGTTGGATATCTTTATTTATGATGTCCTCAATCTGAATTTGGGATATATCTGATACTATTGTTGACAACTTTGTTTGACTGTAGGAATTGATAACCTGCTCTTTTTGTGTAATAATGTCAGGAGTAAAGGAATCTTGTTCTGAAGGAAGATCATCCGTACATCCATCCAAAGAAAGCATCTCATGGGTAGATGGAGGAATATGTGCTATGTGGATATGATCATCTTATATGGATACAAGAATATCCATTAGATCATTGTAGTATCTTAGAGATACAAATTTTTGATCTTGATTAATTTTGGGATTGCTTTCAACATGCTTTGGATCAAGTTACTGACATGGGTCAATTTCAAAGGATGGATTGTTTACAAAGGGTTCTTGTATATCGTCTTTAGGAATGGGAAGTGGCTCAATATCCTCTTGATCTTTGAGTGGGCTTAGATCAAGTGTTGAGTTGAGGATTCTTTCAAAATCTGTAACCATGAGGTGAAAGGGTATCAACATGTTTTGGAAAGGACCATTGCTAGACCTTGGTGAAAATTTTTGATCATGCTTTGGGATAAATTATTGAGATATGTCCTCTAACTCATAAGGCGATGTAGAGACATTTTCAACATGATCATAGGTGAATAGTTCATGCATTATGTCAATAGGATCAAATAATCCTAACACTCCTTGAAATAGATCACTAAAAAGTGGCTCTTGTTGTATGGTGATTTGATCTCCATGTGGGGTAAAAACATCTTCAATATGCTCCTTAATTGAGAGATCTTGAACATTGTTTTCAACAATTGTGGTGGAGAAATTGTGAATGTCTTAAACCATAGATTCAAGTGATGTTGACATTTCTTGAATTGGATCATTGTTGTGTATTGTTGGTGGATTTTGATGATTGACAAGTGACTCTTGATGTATGTTGATTTGATCTTCAGACGAGATAGAAACATCTTCAATGTGCTCTTTGATGGATAGATCTTGATCATTGCTTTCAAAAATTATGGTAAAGAGATTGTCAATGCTATCACCAATGGTTGAATGTTCATCGTTATCCCCAATAGTTATCATTTTTCATGTTTTTGCTTATGTTTGTTGGGTAGCTTGAGAGGCTTGGGAAGCTTGAGAGGCTTGGGCATCTTGAGAGGCTTGTTGCACTTTTTGAGCTTGTGTTTCTTGTTGTATGGCTAGATATTGTTGGATGGCCTTTTTCTAGGCCTGGTGAGCTTTTAGCGCAATGTTATATTGTCTTCCTGCATTTGGTTTTGGTGGTAGTGGTGGTGGATTTGGAATTGTGTTGGATGTAGTGATGAGTGTTTGAGGTACGTTTGAAGCAATTTTGGTAGTGAGGGGTTGAAATGTGACGGGTGTGATAGTGGTGGTTGGAATAATCAAAGTGATAGGGATGGTTGGATTGACCGAGGTGATAGGTCCTTGGGAGACCATATTTTGATTTGGGATCAATGTTGTTGTTTGATTAGATATCGTTCGTTGGTGCGATGTCGATGGTATATGCAAAATATTTGACATCATGGTTTGATTAGTGTTAGGTGGATTGATTTGGATGGAATGATTGGTGTTAGGTAAAGGGGGAAGCCCCAAACCAAGGAATGATGCTGATATGGGTAATGGTGGTGGAGATGTCTCTTGGCACAATGACTCAACTATTTTGGTAATTGTAGCAATTTGATCTTGATTTCGATCTTGACTTCCTTGATTTGGTTTTTTTTCAAGCAAATTTGGGATGGTATCATGGACAAATTGATTTTGGACAATGTTCTGATTTGGGGTGATGTTCAGATTTGGCATGATAGGTTGAAATTGAACATTGTTGGTGCTGGGAATCACATTGCCTTGATTTAGGTAGCTTTGATTTTGCATGGTGTTACCTTGACTTAGAGCCGTTAACATCTTGTTTGGACTTTGAATAACCTTTGTATGATTTGTGAACATATTTATTCCAAAGTTTTCCAAGGGCGGATTTGCAATGTTCATGTTTGGTAAAGTTGTACTTGGTACATTCACATTTGTCATGTAGGGATTTGATGGGATGATTTTGTTTGTTTGAAGGTTCATGCATTGATTGTTCAATTGATAGACTTGTAGGTTTGGATTTAGATCTACCATTGGGAAATGTGTTCCAATCTTTGATTTGGGCATACTCACACTTTTTGTATCATTGACATTTGTAGTAGATAATGATCCCATGTATGGATTGTATAAGTGTGACTTTTGATAATCAATCAGCATTGTAAGGCTTTTAAAGTTCAATTGATTTGGATTACTCATGATGTATGGATCAAGTTTGCATTCCATGTTCTTCTTGTGTTTTGACCTTGTTGCAAAAGTGACCCCTAAGGTTATTAGGACCAATGACTAGATGAAGGATGAAAGGGGTGAATGATATGAGTGTTGAATGTTTAGGAACTTTGGATCAATGCTAGACTTAGGGATAGATTTTGATTGGTTTGATTGGATTTGGATAATGGACTTGTAAACCCTTAGATGCTAGATGTGATCTTATGATGAACTTGTCCAAAGGAGTGATAATTAATTAAATGTATGAGAAAGGATGCATTCCCATACACCTAACTAAACAAAGTGATTTTGATTTTGATGATTTACCCAAGTCTAGAATGACATTTCCAAAGCTCTAAAGTCGTTTGGTGGGATGGGTTTTGATAGATGTTTAGAATTTAGATGAAGTGTTTGATTTTGATCCTAAATGAATCTAGGAAGGACTTGTTTACTAGACCAAGATAGTGAAGAACATGCTTTTCTCTAATAGTAGTTCAAAATCAAAAAACCAATGTTTACATAAAAACCATATGACCTATAGATGCCAAGCACATGTGTGGGGTCCAATTGATTTAATCTTTGCTTAATGGATTCTTTTTATCACAGACACACTTCTTGCTTAGTTTTCAAACTGAATGTCCATGTCTCAATTCTTTTTCATTCCACAAGGTCCATTATGTGAAAATCAAGGTTTCAAGAGCATAGTTTCCTATTGTTGACTTTGGAATAAACAAATCAAGATATAGGTGCTAGTGTTTAGAAGCCTTTTAGGGATAAGAACCCCTAGGGACAAGCAGTAACACAAGGAATTCTCAAAGGTATTTTTTCCTCCCAAAGGGTTTGAAATTATAATGATTCGTTGAATGTTGGTTTTCAATGTTTTGGATACAAGCACTATGTTTTCAAACTGACTCACAAGTAATATAACATCCTAACTCAATTGGTATGTTTTTCTTGATGGGCTTGCCTCATGCCCTTCGTAGTAGAAGAGATAATTTTACATGCAACCAAGGAAAAAAAATATAAAAGTATGTTAATAATGAAGTCTTAACCTCTATATTTTAACCAACATTAGACATGGGGGTATGTGTAGGATCATGATGGGCAAAAAAGTGGCAATATGATGGGTATGTGGCTGATGACTATTTTTTTACCCAAATTTGCTAAAACAAAAATGGTTTTTAAAGGAGATTCTCAGCTTTCCACCAATATAAATTATACTTTACTTTCAATTTAATAAGTAATTATTATTCATTTTCTATTCAAATTATGACTAAAGT
The DNA here is from genome assembly GCA_007258455.2 of Sequoia sempervirens. NCBI lineage: Eukaryota > Viridiplantae > Streptophyta > Pinopsida > Cupressales > Cupressaceae > Sequoia > Sequoia sempervirens. The sequence continues at coordinate 414,702,426 of VDFB02058242.1, forward strand.
CCTGATTGATAGGATGATTGAAAAAGATCTATAGGTTTCAAATGGTATCACATTTTTTGAATCTAAAACATGCATCACATTCTATGCTTCATATAATATAGGATTAAAAAATGAAAACTTGAATTTCATGAAGTTTTGACCAAGTTAAGGAGGTTAGACATACGAGTTTTTATATTTTTTAAAAATTTGTAATAATAAATTCATAATTAATTATTTACTTGGAAAAAAATTACAAAAAAATATTCATCACATTGGGGCATGAGTCCTCTACTTATATCTAAAATATTATAAAAAATTATTATCATTTTATTGTGGTTAGGGTGGTCAGACAGACACCTACTTCTTATTTTTTCCTTGAAATTTAAGTACCATTGCATTGAAATTTCAAATTTTCACCAAATAGATTTTTTTTTCTAAACAAACCTAGTAGTTTAGAAACTACATTCAATTTACTATAGATTCTATTCTTACATATTTTTGAAATAATATAGATAACTTATTCAAATTTTTACGTCAAGTTGCCTAACTCTAATTTTTTTTGAATTTCTTGCCACTTAAGGGCCTATTTTTTCCATTATGATCCCGCACATACCCATGGCAAGTAACTTCTTGGAATCTAAGTTCAAATGCACCACTTTGATAAACTCATTGGATGTAATGGTTGGTTACTACAAACAAGGGTTTTAGTTAGGAATTTTCATTTGTGGAGATTGAACCATATAGCGAGAGTGCCTTTTTAGATCCATCTCATCAAAGCCAACCACATGATATTGGTGTTTACTCAAATACCCACATTTATATCCCAGTTGGAAATACTCTTGGCTTTAGAGTGTTACTGATTGAGTCATTCCCTTGGGTGAGTACTTCTTCCCCAAGGCAGGCCCTCTAAGATAAACAAAATTGAATAAACATATTCATAGTTTGATCAATCTTTGTTTAGAAACAAAGGGAGAACACATGCAATAAGTTTACTCACACTCACAAAGTGTTTTGTTCAATTTTTTTAAACCCAAACTGAAGTGTGAAGGAAATATTTTATGCAACTTAATGTCATAAAAAATACTTTTAATTCTCAAGGTTGTCGTGAAGTGCAAGAGAAGTACATACACCTTTCTAGATGAGATTATTTTGCAAAAAAGATTACAAAGCATAAAAGACACATGTTCATTTTAGCCTTAAAGCAATGATTTTGATTTGTTTTAAGCACCAAAAAATCAAATGTGAATTTTCTTGTTCAATTTTAGGCCAAATCAAAATCAAGTAGGTGTCTAAGGTTCAATTTTAGCGCAACCTTGAAAGATCAAATCAATGATTTAGTGGGCCTAAAATAAAAAAAAGAAATAATTGGATGCTCCAAGCATTTAAAAATTCTTTGTCAATTTTCAAGTTCAAATGCTCAATTTCTTCCACTCAAATCTTCTTGTTTATTTGATCACCATGTGAAAAAAAAAAAGACCACCATTGTAATCCTAATGCCAACCTGCAAACAGTAAAAAGCTATCCCAAGTAAGATTTAGAATATTTCAAGAAACCAATGATAACAAAATGAAATGTTCATTTTGAAAAAACACCAAAAAAGTCAATTTCAGCCTACAAATATAGTTATTCAAGATAGATTAGACTAGCTTTATGATTCGCCTATCTTAATGATTGTTGTTTTCTTAAAACAAATTTTGCATTTGTTAGCGCCCAAATCATATACAACAATATCTAGATTGACAATGAAAGCAATATTGATGAGAAGCCACCGAACTATACAACCATTAGAAGCTAACCATAATTTATGATATGCACCATTAAAGTCACAAATCTACCTTGAAATGCACCATTAAATGTTGCTTTGTCAGTGATACTTTATTTTCTGGAAAATATTTTAAACAATGAGCAAAGATTTGTTTGAGTGGACGTCCTCCTAATATCCCATGTCTCACATCAGCAAGTGGTCTTATTCCTAAAAAAGGTATACAAAGAAAGAGACCTCAATGCAATTAGCAGGTGTAAAGCTGATTTCTACAATCTTTTCTAGTCAACTCATACCACAAGAAACATTCACAAGCTTGTGAATTTTACACACACAAACTTCTATAGCAGCTACTCCATCACTAAATTCTTCTGACTTTTATGCGCACCAAGGACATAGCTCGACACAGTTTTCACAACTTTCATTGTTGCCTCCCATTATCTATGAGTAGAGCCATCGATTTGTTTTGTGCAGCTAAACAAGCATCAGTAGTGTCACTCTTTAAGTTGGAGACAATTTTGACAGCATCTAATAAATGGAAAAGCTTGATAAGATAGAGAAGTTAATGCAAATTTGAAATCTACATATTTGATCGACCTTTCAAGCGTAGATTTGACTGCCACTATATGAAGGAGCATTAAATATTGATGGTGTAGTGGAGGTAGATCAAACAAAGAGCACAAAAATCACAATCGAATTGAATGCCAATAGCAGTCGCCTACAGTAAGCAACACAAACACAATAATTTTCTAAATATTTTAGGCCAATGTATGAAATGCAATTTGCGGATGAAGGCACGATGGAAACTCAAATTCCCGCGCACTTAAGGAAATGGGCATCTGGCAAAGCATAAAGATTGGAATGGGGATTGCATCATGTACACACCATGGAACAACCTAGCTCAGCATATATACAAAATAAATGTGTTGAAGGTTCTCAAAAACTCTCATACAAAGGTTGCGCACAAAGGGGAACTCCTTCAAAGGTTTTAGAAGCCTCAAGTGGATCAAGGACCCCAAAGACAATATTATTGATGGTGAAAGAACATTGCCACCACATACCATCAACTATAAAGTACTTAAGGAAGAGGATCTTTGGCAGATCGAATAGCTACATTGAAACTGGTAGACATGTATGTTAAATGCAAAAATATAGACAAGGAACATGAAATATTTTGTCAAAATGTAACAAAGACGTGGTCTTTATGGACTGAAAGATATCCACAAAATGGATTGTATTTCAAATGCATTTATCTTGATTTGATTGATTTAGCCTAAAAAAATCCATCGACACCATAATAATAAAGATTCCTATGAAAACATAAAAGAGCAATTCCAAAAAATCAGTAGACTTCAAAAGGTTAGATTTAGCAGTTCCTTGAAGTGTATCACAAGGTGCCAAACTGTGTGTTATAACACCTCTAGGGATAAATAATGCCCTTGTATCTTAAAGCCTTGTCAGAAATAATTTATATTCATATTTAATTTGACTTTTGGCTTTCTTTCCTCCTTCGACTAGAGGGTTCTAATTCTTTGTCACTGATTTGGCATCAAATTCTCTACCACATAGGTTGTAAGTGGCTTTACTTCTTCTATAGCTTAACTGCTTAAGTCGATTTGGCATAAAATTTGGTGGTGAATATACTTCGGATGTCAATTGGGCATGAGTATTTTGAATCAAGTGTTGAGAAGGAAGCAACTAGCCATACCTAGTAATTCAGCATGCTATTTCAACCTTCGTATGGATGAGTTCATAATGTTAGCCAAATTCAGATCAAATTAGTAGGCAGCATTGGAATTCTTAAGGTAAGTGCAGGCTTGGTTGAATCTTACATCAATCTCACAATGACGGTGATAACAAAAGACAAGAAATGAGTAAGGGGCCGATGTCTTATGTTTGTGATGAATATAAAGTGGAATCTAGATGGACGATATGACATATTTTCAAAAAGATAATATTTCAAAGATGCAAATACTGACGTTTCAAAAGTTAAAACTTCCAAAATAAGCTTACAATTAGGCAAAGAAAATACATGCATCTAATCCATTTCCTATATTTTTCAGAGTCTTGAAATAAGCATAAACGTATTACAAACAAGTTCCCTAGGATCAGAAATAAAATGTTGTGTATGATAAGCAATAATCCTTTACATTCATTCGAACAAGTAATTCAAGTAATGATGTTAAATAAGCCTTTGTCTAAGAGCTTTTAGAATGTGTAAAATGAACCAAAGTTTATTCACGCCGCTTTTGGAAGGAAACAGTTAGATCATTAGAAGTAGCGACTATTGTAATTTTGGCGTATAAAGTAAGTAAAACAAAAAAACATTGTGCAATTTATTTGAAAGACATTGCCTAATTCATTAGAGCCTTCACAACATAAAAGAAAATAGTGAACTGACGCATTGATGGAGATTAGTCAATGACAGAAATCAAAACGATGTCAGTGCAGATTTTTATCAGAAGTTTCACCATTAAAGAACAAAATAAAGTGAACTAAATTAAATATGCACTATGCAAATTAAAAGGATCATGCTGAAACCAGTATGAGAGCAACATTCAGCCCTCCTTCTAGCGCCATTTATGTGAACCCTCAATCTACTTTTTCATCAAACAAAGACCATAACTAATTGTTGGTCAGTTCAAAACTAGCAAACCTCAGATTCCCTATAAAATTCATTTGAACACAAGAATAATAGAAAACAAGAATGAAAGCAAACTAAACTAATGAAACATTATTCAAATGACCAAACTAGCATCTTATAGCGGGATTGGTGCTATTTTGATGTGGAAAATAGCCCTTTCCCAACCCCTTTAGATAAGCTAAATGATAAAATGCTTTAAAGATGGAGTGAAGTGGACAAAATCAGTTCTCAATTGAAGAGAGTGACTTTGCATAAGCTTTGTGGATGGGTTGATGAAGAATGAAGCTTTCATTTATAGATTTTCAAATTGAAAGAGAGCTCAAAATAGAGAAATGTGGGATAATGATTTGACCAATGAAATGAAGCCACTTGTCACATTGTGATATGTTGAGGATATGCAAGTTTTGGCCAATGTGCCAAAGAGGGGGAGATTCAAATTTGAAATTGAGAGTTAAATTTTGAGTGGGGGACATGTAAAAGATAATTTATTTCCATGTTGGATGTACATCTGAACTTGTCTTCATATTCAAACTTGAGGAATATTCCCAAAAAGATGCTTTGTTGAGGGAAAATGATGATTTTATAAATGAATTAAAATGCTTTATTGGTGCAAGTGGGAAAAGCTAGAGGATGTGATGGGTGATTAGATTAGGTTAATCATGATTAGATTAACTTAGATGATGATTAGGTGATTTTGACTTATTTGATTTTGATTTAGTTTGATTTATTTAAATCAAAAGGGATGGAAGGTGATTTTAGACATAATTAAATAAAGGTTTGATTTATTTAATCAAGGAGGGTGATGTTAGGATCAAGTTGATTTATTTAATTTAAACTGATGACTTTAGGAGATTGACCAAATAAACTTGATTTATTTAATGAATGGATGAATATGAACTAATTAAATGCATGATGTCAATTTTGTGTGTCTACAAGCTTCATGTAAAATTCCTTCTATTTTTTGCTCATTGTATGTTACAGTTTTCAAAAATTGTTCAATCAATATTTTAACCTGAGAATGAAAATATGTTGGGTTATCTCGGTTTGCCCAAAATTGAGGATACACAATACTCATGGTTTCAAGTATTTCATGTCAAGGGAATCTCTTACAAATCTCTAGGGAAAGATATTTTGTAATTTCCTTCAAATTATCACCAATAGATTTAACAATACCTTGAAAATATTTCACGTTAACAACTACTTCTCTAGTAGAGCGCCTAGTTGTCTTACATTGGTACATTTGTATCTCATATCCATGTACAAATATGCATAAGTGCCCACTTGCATTAAATTGTAAATAATTATCAAGATCATTCAAATCAGTAATTTTCTACCACATGAAATAATTTGGGCCATCTTGTATTAGATCTAGATATAAATGATCAAGGGCCAAGCATGTATGTTTATGTAGATTGGAATATTCATTAATATACATAGTTCTATCTTGGGCTTTCTTCACAAGCTCCTTCATCACATCCAACATGGGGAGAAGACTAGTTCAAGTCAAGAATGTCTCTATATCACTTAACCTATGTAAGAGGTTAGGAGCTTTGTCTGCTATGCTGCGATGCTCGTACATAACTCCAATCAAGGATTTATATTCTGATAGAACTCATTGTGTTGGTCCATGTAGGGAGATCCATCTAGTATCGACATCCTTGAGAAGCTTATTTCCTAGTGTTATTCCCTTAGCAAAATTTTGAAATTTTGTGGAACATTTAGACTTCGGCAAAAGTATGCATGGATGTCACAGACTAGATTTTTGACTTTTGATATTGTAGGAAACTTGCTTACAATTTTGAATGCTAAATTCATTATGTGGGCCATGTAGTGAATGCCAAGCATGTATGGTGCACAAGTAGTTTGTAACTTTATGCAAACATAGGTCCTTTGACCTTGCATCACTGCAACTCCATCAACTCCTACACACACCAAATTTTTGGCAATTGTGAACTCATCCATACCTACAGTTTCATTCAATTTTTTCTTGAATAGTTCAAATATATTTTGCGATGTTGAATTTTCCTTCATTTTATGAACACAGAGAAGATGATATTGGCAAACATGTTGTTGTACAGTATGCAAATGCATACAGACCCAAGAAGTATTGTCTACCGCAGTAACTTCATCTAAAGATAATGCAATGAAATTGAATCTTTTACTTTAACCTTTAAATCTTCCTTTTCCATTGTAGCAAGACAGTTTGGCCATTCCCATCCAGCGTTTACTGACCAATGTGAGTAGGGATAGTGAGGAACATTCAAAAAAGATAATAAATCAGAATATTTTGGGTAGTCTTTCATAGGACGCCCTCTAGACAAAATATGAAAAAAAATAGTCATCTGAACAATTTTTGACATATTTTTTACTTCCATTGCTTTCCCAAATTGATTGTCAAGTGTACCTTTACATGCACCAAGCTTCAACAGTTTTTGGTGATGCACTTCATAATCTACGACATACCTAACATGAAGACATTCTTCCTTTGATTTCCATCATAAAAACTGATTGTTCCTTTCCATCTATGTTTTTTTTTCATAAACTTTACTGATATGCTTTTCTATAGTGTCAATATTTAGCCACAACGTCTTGTCTCTTCCACATTTCCAAGTACAAATCATACATCTAGCCAATTTTTCATTTTCGATATCACTTGATTTCCCCACTAGTTCAATGAATGGGTACTTTGACAACCAACCAAGTTGAAAACTCCTTGTCATTTACCACTCGTGCCCTCTTTTTGGTTTTTTTTTCCTTTTCTTGCTACCAACACCATCATCCTCATCCAAGTCAATTATCTCATTCTAGCTAACCAAGCCTAGGGTATCACTTGGAACATCTTCTATAGTATTGCTATCCTGATTTGATACATTTTGATTTAAATAAATGAAAATATGAACTTGACCTTCCGATGGTGGTGATGTATTAGGAATGCTACCAATATTTGGTGGAAGAGTTGATGATGTAGCTCCATCTTGACTCAATGGATCAGAATCTTTGGCAATTCCAAAGTAAGGTTGTATGGTACATCTAAGTATTTTGTGATTTGATGGCCTCTTAGTATCTTCACCACCCTGAGGAGCCTGGGGAGCAAAAAGAGTCTCTTCACCACCTTGAGGAGTGGTAGGAGCCTTACCACCCTAAGGAGTGAAAGGAATCTGAGAAGTGGCAGGAGTCTCTTCACCACCCTGAGGAGTGGTAGGAGTTTGAGGAGCGGAAAGAGCCTTACCACCTTGAGGAGTAGAAGGAGTCTGAGAAGTAGCAGGAGTCTCTTCACCACCATGAGGAGTGGTAAGAGCCTTACCCTTGCTGCTCAAGTTGCACAACATATTGATCTATGATTCACTCGACATATTCATCTCACTTTGAATATAAACTAGAAAAAAATGTCTTCTTGTTTAAGGACAAAGAATAATAATATAGATCCCATTCCTTACTCAATATCATCTTTAAGACTGAAGCAAGAATGGAAAAGAGATAAAGATTTAATTTATTATTATAACTAATAACACTATATGAAGAAATGATCACTCACCTTTAAGTCTACGTTTTTTGGCTTTGGCTGACTTCCGAATAAATGACACTTTTGATTGTATTTATTTCTATTCAAGGAATGGATTAATAATATTCCCTTCAGTGATTTATCAAGATTGTGTGAATGGAAATGCAATAGGAATTTATAAGTAGTGTGATAAGTGTTGTTCTTTAAATATGGTGTAGAATCACATATCAAATTCAATACCATGGAATACAATATAAAATATTTGGCTTTTCTTAAACTTAGTCGCTAATCCTCAGAGTTATATAACCTTGTCGCAGAGTTCTAAATTTTCATAACTTTGTGATTCATTGACTTGGTTGATGGTTCACTTTGTTGAGTTGCAAGTCTTTCTTGGTCATTTTTCTATTTGGTGGGTCAGAGGTTTCAAAAACTTTGAAACTTCAGAGTTTGGTTCTAACTTCTAAGGTTCACTTTGTTGAAAAAAATGGAAAAGAGATAAAGAAAATTTATTATTATAACTAATAACAATATGAAGAAATAATCACTCACCTTTTAAGTCTATGTTTTCATCTTTCGCTAACTTTTGAATGGAGAAGTAGAACCTTAGAACTGAATAAAATGTGTAATCTTGAATAAATGACACTTTCGATTGTATAAATTATATCAATCCATGATTCCATATTTGGTGAATTTCGTAGGATTTTTAAATGGTATATTAAAAATTTGGCGAATCTCGTGTGCTTATACAATGATACGTTGTAATTTTCAAGGTGAAATGTGTCCTCAAATGTAATTATTTTTTAATTTTAATAGCGAAATAGGTCCTCATGAGCAACTATTTATAAATTTTAATTGGCGAAATGGGTCTTCACAAGCAATTGTTTGTAAATTTTAATTGGTGAAATGGGTCTTGATACAATGTTTTTTTAATAGTATTGGTGAATATGTAGGTGTTTTATTAAATGCTTTTAGGATTCCAAGTGAAAATATTAGTCGGTCCTAATTAAAATGCATAGTTTGATAATGGAAAATTTGTTTCTTAAATATGCCTTATAAAAAAACTCATTGGAGAATGGACATGCATTGGACCTATAGTTCATAAAATTTGGGTGATTGGACACCCTATTGGGTGCGAGAAATTTTCCAATTTCGATTTGGCCAATTCCTAGAATTCTCCAATTGGCAAAGATTCACCACTAAAGTTTTCCCTGATAGCCTCCATCTTCTTCCTCTTCACATCACTAATATGAGAAAGTGCATGACTAAAGTTTTGGTGTAACTCAACTAGATGACATTGTCATAGTTGGTTCCTTATATGGTTGTAATTATGGCTTCTTTTTCCTTCTTGTCCTTGAGGTTGCACTCATTTCCGATTACTGACTTTCGAATTGTTAATCTAAGACGCACCATCCTAGCACAAGAATTCACAACATTAGATACCATTGGATGGAAATAATTTTGATCTCATAGGTTCTAGAGCTAAACCCGGTAGCTCTGATACCACATGTAACATACCAAGCCTTCAATGAAGTAAAATTTTCTAAGTTTTCACCTTTTGAGTAAATAAACTAAGTAACAAGCCATTGCAATAAAAAAAATAAAAAAATTCTTTATTGAGAATATATGAACAAGATGCATTACATAATACAATATGGATTTCTATTTCATTATAATAAATAATAAGTTACATCAATGTACAATAATGCATACATTTACAAACATAAATCAAAGATCTTTAGAGCAAATAGTTGTAAGATGGTCCAGGATCCTTCTTTTCAAATCTTGGTTCTTTTGTCACCTGTTGTAGAGGAGAACATCACTTAAGAAGTTTTTCGCCAACCACGGACTCTTAATGTCCTCCCTTATACATCTATCATTTGATAGATGGCCCTTCCCTTTGACAAAGAGATTGGTAGATTAATCGATAGTGTAGTTTTGGTAGTCACACAATCCATAGTGGAGTCTTAGAAATTTACACTACTTTGGCCAAAGTGTTACATTCAATATTCCTAGTGAGAGTCGTCTATCACATACACTACTTAGGGCTGATTTTACTTAAGGCTATTTTAAACTACCAATAGGTATTTCCTTCCATGGATATTTTGTCACCCTAGATTAACCTAACACCATTTTAATCTACTTGGAATAAACCTACTTAAAAAGTAAGTACACAAGCCCCCTCCCATACTAGATTTACTATCAGGATAAGAGTAAACACAAGCTTTCCTAGTTAAATCAATAACATAGCTAAGTTTATCACAAGTGCCTCTTGTGTTCATTCCATCATATTATATAATATCTATGATATACACCAAACTCCCATTGTGGAGTACTTACAATCACAACATAAAAATAACATAAAAGCTTCAATTTCCTTTTCAAAGACACTCTAATATCTCTAATGCACACACTGGAAAAGACATTTCAAACAATCATGGAAAACATATTATTTCAAAGTAAATAACAAAGAAGAGGAGATCCACATGCCTGTTATCGCTTATCCAACTAGAAGACAACAATGTAAACTTCTCCAATAGTAGTTAGATTGATAATTATCTTCTCAAGAATGTCACAAATAAATCTATTTCACAATGTGATAGCTTACTTCTCTCAATCAAAAATGTTTCCTCTCAACACAATAGAATACTACTCTCTCTCACTCACAATATAAAACAAGTATGGCTGGAAATAACATAGAAATAAGGAATTTAAAAAGATGTGTAAGCTCTTGGAAAAGAATGTGTCCTTACTACTAAAATGGCTTAGCTATTTATAAAGAAGACTAGCCACCTCATGCCCTATAGTTTAGGCATGTCAATGGACAACAAGCTCCATGCAAAGAAACACATGAAACTCAAAAAAAGGGTGGCCACTTCCTAAGCTCATACTCAACAAAACCACCTACAGGTCAACTTTCAGCATTGATAGCAATTACAAGACTTATTCAATCTACATATGCTCAATTCTAATTGTCACAAAGAATAGACATCTACAACAACTTGATTTAAGAGGTGGCACAAAATCCATCCCTCTTTCCTTCTTGTTTGGAACAACTTTACTACCCATAGAAATAGTCAAATACCAGTTCTCAACAACAAACATCCATCGATTTGTATAGAGGATGAGTCGACCAAAGTATTTAAAACAATAAGGTTGATCTTACCAAAGGCGTTGACCAAGTTTATGCTTTAATATTGACAAAAATATCAAACGCAATACAATACCTTATATCGCATGACATTATGAGTGATAATTGATTTCACAAATAGTCATATGAAACTACATACAACTTCAAAGAACATAGCCATATTGATTATTATTGATCTTCAATATCATAGTCATTATCGACTATTATCAACCTTAATAAATTAGCTTCTATCTAAACAAATGATAGTTGATTCTCTATTAACATATATAACATGTTAAATATATATATATATATATATATATATATATATATATATATATATATATATAATGTACATACATATATCTATATATATATATATATATATATATATATGTATCAATGTATATGCCTCTATGTACATGTATATGTAGGTATATCTAAATCAATGCATCTATACGAGCATGTCCATTCACCAACGTATGCATGTACCAATATATATATACATATGGATACATGTATATACTACACATATATATTCACATTTGATTCACATATATCCATTCAGAATCACCATCATAATGATAAGTGTTTACATGTGGTACATCTATACATGTGCATATATATACACATACTTCCATGTACATCCCACTTGTCAATATAATTGTAATAGTTCAAGAAAGATATCAAAAGCTCAATAGATAAACATCACCCAATAATGCATGTAATAGTAAACAAGATTCTCAAATGCAGACATAACAAGTAAGGATGATTACCAACTACCCACAAACTAACTCAATTCAATCATTCTAATGTGGTGTGTGTCTATGCTCAGATAGTTTACTTTTACTGATTACTTGACCAATATCTTTTCCTTAGTGATACTTGGGTATGTGCAGAATCATGATGGGCCAAAAAGTGGCAACATGATGGGTATTTGTAGGGTATGTGGCTGATGACTTTTTTTTAACCCAAAATTGATGAAATGAAAAGGGTTTCTAAAGGAGATTCTCAGCTTTCCACCAATATAAATTATGCTTTACTTTGAATTTAATAAATAATTATTATTCATTTTCTATTTGAATTATGTCTAAAGTGTTGATTGATAGGTTGATTGAAAAACATCTATAGCTTTCAAATGGTATCACATTTTTTGAATCCAAAACATGCATCACATTCTATTCTTTACATACTATAGGATTAAAAAAATAAAAATTGAATTACATTAATTTTTTACCAAGTTAAGGTGGTCAAACATATGAGTTTTTATAGTTTTTAAAAATTTGTAATAAAAAATTCATAATTAATTATTTACTTGGAAAAAAATTACAAAAAAATATGCATCACATTGGGGCATGAGTCATCTACTTATATCTAAAATATTATAAAAAAATATTATCATTTTATTGTGGTTAGGGTGGTTAGATAGACACCTACTTCTTATTTTCTCCCTAAAATTTAAGTACCACTACATTAAAATTTCAAATTTTCACCAAATAGATTTTTTTTTAAACAAACCTAGTAGTTTAGAAACTACATTCAATTTGATATAGATTATATTCTTACATATTTTTGAAATAATATAGATAATTTTTTCAATTTTTTACGTCAAGTTTCCTAACTCTGATTTTTCTAATTTTTTTGCAACTTAAGGGCTTGTTTTTTCTATGATGATCTTGCACATACCCACTTCCCCTCTACCTAGAAGAATGGAGCACACACTTTCATCCACTAACACATGCACACAACAATCAATTTTTCACAACATATGCAACATACATAAAGATCTCCAAAGTTAGAATAATAATTCAATAGCCATCCATTCACATATATGTAGTATTTATCCATGAAATAACATCAATTGAGATAATATCAAATGAGATAAAATTCACATTGATAACAAGGTACAAGCATAATTTATTCATCTTCAGGATTCACATTACATTCATATTTAGGTACCCTATGTAGTAATAGTAAATAGTAACTACACAATGGGGTGTACACAAAAATTCAACCTGATTCTTTATCTATTAAGGGATTTGACAATGTAGGAAAACAATTGATTGGTGTGATCACTTTACCTATTACAATTGGAAAGGCTACATTACAAACCCCTATTCATGCTATGCCCCATGATCTTTCATACAACCTCTTTTAAGGAAGACCTTGGATTCATGAGATGCATGTGGTGCCCTTCTACTCTTTATCGTATCATGAAATATGTCTACAACAACAAAGTATAGACAATCAAAGCCGACCTTGAACCACATAGTTGTCTGAACATTGGAAAATACAAGGAAAACCCTTTTAAAACATTAACACGAACTACACAAGTAGAACCCATGCAAGAACAACAAAATGATATGTGTCCTAAACCCTTCCCAATGATATCACTAGATGATTTGAGATCATTAGATTTCACACCTATGTTCATGGGAGAATACAAGATCATAAACAAAGAATATAAAAAGGGAAAAGAAAAAAAAGTAATGTCAACAAAAAATTTGAAAGACCCTTCAAAAGCATCCACCTCAACCACTTTAGAAAACAAAGAAAATTATATGACAAAATTTGATGAACTTAATTATGAGCAACCATCAAATTCGAAAGAAATGAAAAACCTTTATGGAAAAGGTTATGAACTCATGAAATAACTTGGATATAGTGGAAAAGGATGTGGTGCTAGATAACAAGGTATTTGTGCCCTTATAGAGCCTCACATGCAAGAAAAGACTAGTTATCTTGGTTATTGTTCCTCGAAAGAAACAAGTCTTCACTTAATATCAACACTATTACAAAAGATTTTCTAGGACAAATTTAACATTAATACATCTTGAACTAATAGCCACTAGTGGTCTTGATTTTTATCCTTTGAAAGAAATGAAAGAAACAAAAAATTCCTCACTCAATATTAATGTCATCACACAAAACACTAATGATTGGAGTTCATTATATTTTACACCATCCTTTCAAGGAGAGAATAACACCTTACAATCTAAAGAGTCTTGTGTAAGTATGACACCTTGTACTAAGCAAGAGATATCTTTGTTGCAAAATAAAGGAACATCGACTATTGATCGAGTGTATCTTGTCGAGACTCCTCCAAGATCATTTGATATCTCTCCCTCCAAGAACAAGAAAGAAATTTTACTACAAGAGTACATTTTAAGCATATTGTAGAGTTCATGGTCATTCTACCATTGAATGTAAGGATTTGAGTAATAAAATTCAACATCTTAAGGACTGCGGTGCTCCTCCTTGTGTTGATGCACCTAGTTCCTCTAATTGATGCTTATTTTCATTTCAGCTCATCCTTGTCTTGCACTAAGTGAGGGCAAGGGTTTAGGAAGCCTTATCCTTATATGACACTTGTCATTGTCTCTTTTGGCTAGTTGACCACCTTTCATGTACATATAAGAGAAAGCTTCATATGTGGACGACATGCCTTCAGTTGGCTCGCATGTGACATACTGAGTTATACATTTTGGGAGAAACTCCTCCCCTTTTCATGACGTAGCTTATTGGAAACATGTGACTTAGCATAGGGATTTCTAAATAATATATCATGTCTTCTTCTACTTTAAAGCAATTGCTCACATCAATGGTGTTAGCAACCACTTTAAAGTGGGGGCATACATCAACACTCATGTTTCATTGTGTGATTTTCTTTTCTTCTTGTGATGTGTCATTTTCTTGGTGGAGTCATTGGGTTTGATTTCCTCTAAGTGCGTGATATTTCTTTGACTTTTCCTCTCTTGGAGACATTAAGAAATATGTTCCCTAAGAAAAGACCTTGCATGAACTAAGAAAAACTCCTTTGAACATCCCTTACATTATTTTGCATTTACAATTTTGCTTATATGGCCACATTACATAACACACTTTGCTTGCATGTGGTTCCATCTTGTTTGTTCATGAATTTCAAGTATACAAAGCTTTTCTTGCCTCATGAAGCTTGACTCTTCATTGCTATGTGGTTCCTTGTCAAAATTATCAAGAGGTATAGCTTTGGTATGGTTAGTGTATGATGAGAAGCCTAAACGTGGGCATGAATTTCTCATTATATGGTGAGAAGTCAGCACAAAGGCATGACTTTCTCACTAAGCCACCCTTTGGATACTCACCTAGTGGATAGATTGGAGTTTTATTTCCTCAGAGTGAGCATGCATTTTTGGACAAATAGCTTAGATCTAATGCACATCGTGTTGGACAAATGATCAAGGCTTGATCCATCTCTTTTCTTTTTTTTCTTTCTTTCTTTTAATTATTGACATTGCATGTTTGTGTATATCTTGATGTTGCATATAATACACCTTATGCATGTCCTTTTTGTGCTTATGTCAGTTTGATGTAGGATCTTGGATCCTGGGGGCTTGACCACCTCCTCAATATTTTTTTATCCTAGACCATCCACATTGGTACACTTGGAACCCTCTTGAATGTCTACTTTAGTGTGAGTTTCAAATAAGTTCCTTCTCTCACTAAAGTGGGGGCTAAATGTGGCAACAGAAAAAAGTATCACTTTTCCTTACTTAATTCAATAATGATTAACATTAAAATTGACCTAATGTTGCCTTGATCTAGTGTTGTAATGTGTTTTCCACAGTCAAATTAGATTTATGACCCTTTTAAAGTAAATAGATCTAATTTTTCATTAATTTAATGTTGTAAAGTGCATTTATTTACACCTTCACATTGAATTTTGTTCCCTCTTGCATTTATGACCTTCATATCATTATTAATAGGCCCCTAAGACCCTATATTATGCATCCTAAGGCTTAAATTTCAACTGAAATACAAACATAGACATCAACTACACTTAATTTATTAACTCCCTGACATTTCCTCCACTTGAAAAGGCCTAATGGGACCCATACACTACCTTGGGTGTATGAGTCCCATCCAAATGGGACCTATATGCCACAAGTGGCATATGAGTGGACCATTTGTCCCCTTTTTAGGGTTTTGAGCAGCAAATCAGGGTTTTAAGTTCAAATTTCACAAATGTTAGCTTCTAGGATCTATTAAATGGTAATTTTGATTGATTTCCTATATAAACAAGGAATCAAATCATTATTTCATATAATCCTTCATGATATCAATATAAGCTATCAATAGTTAAGCATTACATGACCTCACAAGAGTATTCAAGGAGTTTACAAGAGCATTTCTAAGGCATCCAAGGGAATAATTCTTCATTATTCATTGTAAAAATTCAAGATCCATCATCATGTCCTAGTCATCAAGCATCAATCATGTTGTTGAGCTAGTGGTGTGATGTAGCATTGAACATCCATTTGCAAGAATTATTTCATATCTAATTGAAGATCAAAATATACATTCCACATGGCCACTTCATGATAGATTACTGATTTAGATCTCAATACATCATTCAAGGTATCATTTTTCATGTTTCATATTTCATGTTCATTTTTTATTGTTTCATGACAAGGTTTAATTAGATAAATAGGGTTTTACTTAGGAAAACCCCTATTTCCTAATTATCAACAAGGTTTTATCCCTCTCTACATGTGTGATTGTAGATCTAAGTTTATTGGAGCTTGAAGATCCTTTGAAGACAAATTTGCAAGTTTGAGAGAAGATGTTAAGTTGTTACAAGGTTTTCATCTTCATGAAAAGTCATCTACAGGTCTGAATTCAGAGTTTCAAATCTAGAAATGAAGTGTGGAAGAAAGAGAAGAGATAGGAGAGTAGATTTAGGTCTTAAGGTCCTCAAAAAAGTAGAGTGGGACTGATATGCCACTTGTGGCGTATGAGTCCTAGTATAGCACATTTTCTAGATTTTAGTGAATTCAGATCAACCACTGTGAGATTCCAGTTTTGCCACAGAAACCCTAGTCTAGGACTAAATCACCCAAACTGGCATATGAGTCTCAGTAGGCACCAAACAACAAGTTTTTTAGGGTTTTGGAGCTTGTTTTGACCTCATTACTCTCTCAGGTGCACCTCTGTACTTTCTTAGTCTTTTATTCTACATTTTAGTTTCATTTCATAGGTCATTTAGTTAGGTTTTGCATGGTACTTTGCATGTTACATTCATTTCTTATCTTTCCAATCCCTAGCTTGGAAATGAACCCTCCTATTGTCTTTAGTCATGTACCCTAGGGCATCCCTATTGTAGATCTCTTTCCTTCACTCCATCTTGGGATTAAGATCTCTAGGATTTCCATGAGTGAAACAAGAGTGTGAAGTAGGAACCCTATCTCCTCAAAGATAAGGCCCCACCTGAATATTATGATGTTTCAAGTTAAAAGGGAAAGTTTATGGTAATAAGAGTAGCTAGTAATGTAGGGCCATTATATAGAAATTAAAAGTTTTACCAAGTATAGATTCCTTCTACCTTTTGAGAAAATCCTAGTAAGGTCTTTGTAGTTGCTAACATAATCAAATATTTTAAATGGATTTCAATAGGGAAAAATATCACACTTGAAATCATTGATAATTTGATGAAAATAAAAGGAAAATTCAATTCTTTCTAGGATAGGGTACCAAAAGTAAAGAAGGTTTTAAAGTAGATAAGGACTCTCTTCAAAACAAGAGAGTGAAGGTCAAGTATGTACAAACTTTCCTAATCTTAGGGTTCTAGAAATGTTGCACAATTTTTAGTCGTATTTTTAGATCAATAAGGGATAGTATGTCACCTTTTACTTTTAATTTTTGTATCATGATAGACCACTCTAATGCAGGTGTGTCTTATTCTTTTGGACTCAATCAAATAAAGTGTAATTGAAATTTGGAGTCAAGATTTGTAACATGTAAATTTTAGGCCCATGGACCAATTTAAGGTCTAGGTTGGCATTTTCATTTTGAAATCAATGTTAGGAGTCTAAGTTGGGTATTTATAGGAATTTTGAAAGCATTATTAGGGACATCTTTTGGAACTTGTTTTTATCTAAAAGTGAACTATTGATTTTTAGTGTGGGGAATCCTACTGAAGGTTGTAAACTACAACCTTGAAATGAATCAAAGGATAATGTATTCTTTTATCTTTTGTTTCTAGCCTCTTTGTTGTTTTATCTTTATTTTATGATCTCTAAGTTGAATAACTTCATGAAATATTGAATGTTCTTTGTTGTAGAGTTAGGTGTAAAATTTGTACATGAAATATGGTGGTTCTATGATTTAAACTTGAAATTTATTTTAAATTTATTTTGAGGCTTGTGCTTGTGACATTGGTGATTATGTCAATACTAGTCACTATATCCTACGTTTTAATATATTTCATCATAGGGGTCAAAATCAAGGCTAATATTTATTTTAAAATCTATTTCTAAGACCTTAACATCTTTTGATCTTCCATTATAAATTTTGTTAGATTTGGTATAGATCTAGGTTAAATTAGGAGTATATAAAAAGTAAATTAGTGATAATTCTATTTAAAAATAGTATTTCATCTATATTTTAGCATATTTGATACAAGAGCTCAAATATTTATTTACTATTAATATTTTTTCTACTTGAGTTAGCTATGTTGAAAGATGCATCAATAGGTCTTTTGTATCCATTGGGTTGGGAACAATGAGGGCATAAAAATGGAAGTTTAGGTGACCACATGATCCTTAGAAACATTAAAAAAAATTATTGGCCAAAAGAAATAAATGGAAATAGAAAGGTAGAGATCAAAACTGTCTTAAGGGAAAAGGAAAAATTACATTTAAAAAATAAAAATAAAAATTCTCAAGAGACCAACATAAAACATATTAGATTAAATATTTCTAACTTAGAGTAGTTGACCACCACAACAAACATTCACCCTTTGATAATTTTTGTTTTATAACTATCCTTAGCATTAGCTATTAAGTGTCTCAACAAACACCAATTTGAATAAAATCCTTAAAACTCAAATGGGTAGAATAGGAAAAAATGTAGTTAAGCATCACTTGACTCAATAATCAAATATAATACTATCTTTTTTAACAATAGGACAACTATTTAGCAGTTTTATATGTGCATGAGGTTATAGGAAGATTGGTAGAACTATCACTCAATAATGTTAAGAATTGTGAAACTAAGTGATGCTTAAATAACACTAAAAGAAACCAACAAGTAAAATCAATTGAATGAGAAAAAACCCCAAAGTAATCCTTGGTCATTCACATGTCATGCAACCATTGCTTCTTCATATGCCACGCCTTCCACCTTCATGAATAATTTATGGTATGGCCAGAGTGAAAGAAGTAGCTAAAAAATTCAAGAATCTATCTTAGGTAAATTACATGATCAAGCCTGCTCTAGATGGTCAATGTCTTCAAGTACTATCACTTATTAGTGGAATCATCAAAACTCTAAGAAAAATTAATATTGCACTTTCTATTTTTAGTAAAATTAAACAACACACCAAAAAACACACTAGAAATCAAGTCTCTTAATGACATGTCTTTAATAGATGAAATCCAAATTAACACTCCTTACAAGAAAATAATAATTTATTTTCTACACTGATACTATGCTTACAAAATTAATATTATAATATTAAAATTAAAAATTGAAAAAATCTAAAAATTTAAGTGATTCGTCCAACACATGATGCCCCAAGATGACTAGAAGGCCTGTCAATATTTATTTCGACTAAACGAACGCGAAGAAAGAACTATCTTATGTTACACTTTCCTCTTATCAAAGCATTCCATACTTGTTTTAGTGGGTTTTGTTCCATGTCAGATATGTTAATGAAGTCCAATATTAAGGAGTTGTCCATTCGGTGATATTGATGCACATGAAATAATTAGTTAAGAAGATGGGAAATACCTACAAGGGCTTTGAGTACAACATGAAACTGATAATTAGCCGATAGGCTATTATAGGTGAGAATTCAACCGGAAAAGTCTCACTGTCTGATGTCGGCTGAGACTATTTCGGTTGGATTCTCACCTGAGACAGGCCATCGGCATTTTTTCCCTGAGAAGCTTGGTGAGATTTGACAGCAGAGTTAATATTTTTGCACCATTAAATATTTCCTGTTTGAGATATGCGAATATCGCTTCTTCACTGTGCTCGCCCTCAGCAAATTCCCGTATTTACTATTTCCGCGTCAGCAGGCATGGCCATTCCTCCTGTTTTGACGTCACCAGGTATGGCTGGGAGCCGTTCGCGCCGTTCTACACCACTCCCCTGGTCTGCGTGTGTTGCCTGGCATTTACAAAGTCACCAAATATTTGTGAGATAATAAATGCAGCTTGCTTTAAGATGGCTTCGACCTTTACTGTTTTTGTGCAACGAACAAGCAGTTGCGAAGGTGAACGCGGGATCAACTTCTCTGCAGTTAGTGGCTATGTATTCTGAGGTATGGCAACTCGTCACAACCTGTAGTGCTTGGAATTAGGATGTAGTAGAGGCTTAAATAATCTCTGAATCTATTGTCTTCGAGCATGGTAGGACATTTTTTAAAGAAAACTGTAAATAACCTTCCTCATTCGATGCCTGATTCTCCTCCATTTGCGTCGGCCTTGGGCTTTTGTATCAGCACTTCATCATCGTTGTTAAATAAGTATGCAGCAGCAGAATATACTTTGGAGCATGGGAATGGTACTTTAGATGGAACCTGAGAAAATACAAAAAGAAATAAATAAAAATATATGATCAGTAGAAAACCCCAAATCATAATCACATTTAAATGAGTCACACAAAACAGTATATGGGATCCATCGTAGGTGCTCAGCCAGTTCATCTTAGATTAAGAAGGAAAGAAATGCAGGAATAGTCATTATTAATTAGCTACCTAATGCATACAATATTTTTTTTACAACGCTAACTATGGGGAAAATGTAGAGCCTCTGCCCATCACTAATAGGATTGCACAGTTGGCAGAGCTCCCCCATCACCATTCTCAAAAGTTCATTACCCTGAGTCGTGAGTAGGACAAAACAAAAATAACATAGCAATGAGCGGTAATCTTTGAGCAATAACGACACTGCTCACATAGCAATTTCATCGATGCCACAATTAGTATGATCCAACTGAAAGCTAATAGGTAGTTTATCATATCTTCAAGCAGATTGTCCCTTTATCATCACCCCTGCATTTAGATCGAGTTGGTAAGAAAATAAATTACACAATATCCTACGCCTGTTCTCACCTAACCTAAATTCTGGAAGTTGGCGTGCCAAGAGGATAACTGTACACCAGTTGTAGAATTAAATAATGCAATATCTCTTCTATGTAATCGGACCACAATTTGAAAGTATGACAAGTAAATCAGGCCTTGAAAGCTATTCAGTTTATTTGGGACCGAGATAATCACCGTCCAATACGCAACAGAGTTAAGCGTGAATCTCACGCGGCTTCTGATAGCAATAAATGTGGGTCTACCAAACACCTTCCTCGTTAATGTTACTTGCAACGATCAAGCTTGTACAGGAAATAACTAGACCTTGAAATAAGTGAACAAGTAGCCTGAATTTTGCATATTTAAAAATTAAATGCCTTCTTCTCGTAACAACTGCCATTATGATTGGGATTATTTTGACATCCCAGTCTGAGTTCATTTTAAATGTACTCAATCTTCCAAGTTTTCCTTTCAAATTAGTTTGTTGGCCACAATCAGTGTCCAAGCATGTCAGCCTTCAGTTGTACGTCGTTGAGTTTGGATTTACACAAACTTATGGAAATAGTGTAATGATAAAGATCACCCATATAGTAAAGAGGAAATATCAAATAAAATCTGGATTCACTAATAAGTCATTACTGTTTATCTTGTAAAGAGAGAAGATTTCCTCCCAAAACAACTTGTGTAGTAAAAAGGAAAGGAGTATTAGATACCTACTCACTATTCTCCTCAATGTAGCCAGAACGATAGGAGAACCCTTGTAGCACTCTTCTCTATTCCTACTAATAATGATAATAATTTATTATGTAATCATCCGCAATATAATAGTTATGGAAGTTGGGTCAGAGGAGACGCCCATCCCATGTTTAGAATATTTAGTCTCCCTCGGAAAAATTTGGCCTATCATGTGAAAATCACATTGCTGTCAGTAATAGGGGTAAAAGTAATCCCCAGCACAGCCTTAATGGTGACAAGTAAACAAGCAGATGTCTAGGCTTTCATGGACTCCATTGTGGCTACGATCATTGTATCTTACTTGACAATGTTGAAAGGACGTGAGTTGACAACCTCCATCCCTATTCCTATTGAAGTCGATGCTTTAAGGGACCATCATTAAATGTGGTGAGCAGTGAAGTGATAGCCAACAATTCTTCTTCCCGGTCTGTAGTAAATGTTAGACCAGAACAACTAAGGGATTACAAAACCCTAAAAAACCATCAACACTGAAGTAGAATAACACTATCCAAAACTAAGCAGGGCAATAATAGTATGCATATAGTTAAGCAATAAATTCAACCAGATGAAAGCAAGTTTTTGCGTTCTGGATTGTCTTTAACCTGCGTGGCTCCTACGGAAATGGGAGATTGAATAAATTTGGAGATATTATGGCCATTAATTCTTGATGAGTGACAACGAACCGTATTTACCTTGCCTACCATTTGAGAAACTTGTTCAGCATTTATTTTTTCAATCCTCTATCCAAGATCTTGTTGTAGGTTATTAATTTTGAATATTTAGCCATAGCATTAATGGGAAGCTAACCACGATAAGGTGGTCTAACATTAGCCAAAAATAAAATAAAATAAATATAGTACCCCATTGCTATGAGGAGGTGAGTTAGGGTGTGCTGACGGAGTATCTGATTCAATCAGACCTAAAATCAACATTAATTCATATCTGCATCGTGCAATGTTCACCTCTATCGCTGCCTTTATCCTCTTCAATGAGTATTAAATTTAGACAATTGTAATCATACCTTTGCTTATTTGTAGATGTTGAAATAGATATCTTCACCCTCCTTATATTCCTGCAGTAGATAGTAAATGTGCGATGAGATCTCACAGAATTTATTAGGGAAGTGTACGTTTTTTTTTCTTTTACCTTCATTTATTTACTAGAAAAAAATAGAAGATTAAAAGTGTAATTTTTGAACTGATTAAATAAGCTTATTCGTTATCGGATGAAATT
Source organism: Sequoia sempervirens (assembly GCA_007258455.2). Classification (NCBI taxonomy): domain Eukaryota; kingdom Viridiplantae; phylum Streptophyta; class Pinopsida; order Cupressales; family Cupressaceae; genus Sequoia; species Sequoia sempervirens. The sequence continues at coordinate 414,725,474 of VDFB02058242.1, forward strand.
AAGTTTTTTTTTTTATCGAATGAAGTTAAAGTAATTTTTTCCTCTGTGGAATGTGGAAATCAGTTTGCATTATCAAATAACATAATAATGTCATAAATATTGTAAATATTATTATGGACAATTGAAAATTAATAGCACTTCTTATTATTAAAATAATAGAAATGGCAGTTGAATGGTTGTTATAAAACAATGTGATTTATAGTTATAACATTATTTTGGAGAGTAATTTTATCTTGTATTATTAAATTGAACTGATATAATATTTGCAGAATAAAATGAAAGTGATAATAAAATTACTATTGTAATAGGAGTAAATATTATTCTTAGTATGAAGAGGTTATTTTTGAGAGTAAATGTTAATATTATTATTCATGGGTTAGTTATTTGATGTTAGTAAGGTAAAATTGAGATTAACAATTGAAATTTATAGAAAGGGTTAATTTGCGAGTAAATGTTAATATTATCATTAATGGGTTAGTTATTTAATATTATTCTTTTTATTTAGATAGAAGTGATTTTAGTAAGGTAAATTGAGATTAAAAATTGAAATTTATAAAAAGGGTTAATTTGCGAGTAAATGTTAATATTATCCTTAATGGGTTAGTTATTTGATATTATTATTTTTATTTAGATAGAAGTAATTTTAGTAAGGTAAATTGACATTAAACTCGGGTTAAACATTATCATCAGTATAAGCTTAATGATTTAGTTATAATGTTTAGATGAGATAATTAATAATATTACCAATGATTAAATTGGCAATTTTAAAGAGTATATGGTGGCCATTTTCAAAGAGTTATATGTTGGGATAATATTATTTATGTTTAGATTGAGGTAAATAAAAATAATAATATTAATGTAGGTGGAAATGTGAATACTCAAGGGGTTTTACCCCATGTATAAAAATAAAATAAAATAAAATGTGAAATATTGGTATTAAGGAATATTTGACTTTTGAGTAAAATAATCGTATTATTGTAGAAAGAATTAATAATAATTATAGTGGTAAAATTTGTAAATTATAAATACAAAAAAGGGTAGTATAGTAATGGGATACAATTAATGGTACACATTATATTTAGTAATATTATTTTATAAATAAAAAACGTTATTGTTAATTGGTGGTATACTAATAAAATTACTATCATAAATAATGTTATTGTTAATTGGTGGAATAATAATAAAATTACTATTATAATTCCAAATAACGTTATTCTTAATTCTTATAAATAACGTTATTGTTAATTCCAAATACTTCATCCACTTATATTGCCATTTAGATTTTCTCAACTAAAAGTGAATTGGGAAAAAGGGTCTATAGAGACATATAGCCAACACATCTTTCCAGATTTCCATTTTATTCACAAATTACTATTTATTTAATATAGTGTATATATATTAATGCTTAATAGGCATACATCTTGAAATATGAACATAATAATCTCTATGCAACTTTACGTATTTGAAAATTTAAATTTTGATCGCATTTTACACATTATATGACCTATATTATAAAAAATCATTTTATACTTATCGGACTATTTTATACACATCATTATATCCTTTATATTTTCAAATTAATTTTGACAGATAACTCTCTTTCTGAAAATACTCATGGTATAAATACATTTACTCGTTACAAATTTGATAAAATAAAAGCAACTATTTCAAATAAGTATAAATATATTTGCTCATTGTAGATTTGCAAAAATAAGACCAACTCTTTCAAATATACAATTTCATCCAACAAATATGGTTTTATTCAAAAAATAGATAATTTCTTAGAAACTACATTAGAAATGACATCTTTTGGGACTATGATGAGATTCTTCACGAAAGTTCCTTAAATTTAAAGTCTTGAAGGTGCTATGTTTCAAAATAGAAATGCCTTGTTAACATAAGTTTATCTAATCATTTAGGTGTATAATCAAATACAAAAATTTAAAGTACAATGTAAGATGGTTTAAATTCTTTTCCATCTCTTCTAGAACCATCAAACATGTAAGATCATTTAAATCATTTTTGCATCACTTTTTCCCATATTAGTGCATTGCTTAGTTTAATGGTTATAATTTGATGGCTTAAGGTAAATAGTATTGATGTTTGATAAACTTTTCACATGTTCAATTATTGGGTAGCCAATTCTTCTCCCATTAATTACATCACTTTATATCCTCTAGGTTTTAACAAAAAAAAATTAGTGTGTATGATTTTATAATAGTTATATATATGGATTTTGAATTTAATTTTAATCTATATTTATATTTGTTGAACTTCATTATGCATATAAGGGAATTTGTATGTTTCTATATTGTTGTATGCTATTTTAAAAAAAATGTAGTTTAACTTTAAATCTATTCCTTAGATAGAATAATTTTATTTTTATTTAAAAATGCTAATTCTTATTTGTTGATCTAATTACAAATATATGACATGTTTCTACTATGGTTGCCATGTTCTACTATAGTTGTCATGTTCCCACCCCATTTCCAAATGTCCTTTTACAAATCACACACATGCAACTTTTATTGTTATCAAATACTTAAAGATGTTCCTCTTACGAAACTCCCCAGGTGATGGAAAACTTTCACCCACTAGCAGACATTATCACGATATCTAGCAGCTCGTCTGAGGGAGACATTACAGGATCAAAAGCTAATGCTGGTCCTCCCTCACCTTCAGACTCTTCTTCTGTTATTTGGCCTGGCGTGTACCAAAGCAACGTTGCAGTCCTCACAGAGAACATTGTGAGAGGTTGTGAAGACACTATTGAAGATGCTAAGAAGACATGCGAAGAACCCTTCCAAGTGGAAAACCATGACATCGAGATGGTGCAACAGGCAGTCCAAAAATTCCATACAACTTATTTTGTTCTTGATGCGTACTGTGACTTCCTTCGAGCAATGAAATATGATGCATTGTATGGAATGGGAAATGGTACTAGGATTAAGGAAGATTTTCTAAAACTCCTAGCAGACATAAAGTAGATTGTAAATAGCTTGCTTAAGATAGCTACTTGTTTTTTTTTGTGGTGTTGGGGAGAATGGTTTTGCTTTTGACACAACATGACGACATCGACTTAGGATTTTTTGTGAAGATGGGGAGCATGGCTTCCCTCTTGATATATAATGTATACAACGCCTGCTAATCATCTGACCCCTTCTTTTTCCTAGCACAACAAGTAGTTAAACCTTATATCTGGTGTTGGAAAATCTACTATGCAGTGGGAAGAATGTACAACTCCTTCCCCCCCACTCTACTACTTTTTCCTTTGGTCCTTTCCATTGTACATATGCATCTACCAATATGGAAATTGACTCGATGTTTCTACGTGTTACTTTTTTGTCTTCTTGACTTCATGTATCTTGAATCTATTCTAATTGAACTATACAGATGTATCTTTGAGCTATTGCAATCAAAACTATACATATTCCATGTATGCAACTGACTAAAAATTAGTATAGCTGATGGTAAATTGCATAGAGAGTGTCTATTTTTCCTTTCCTTGCTCCACATAATGAGGTAGATGTTTATAAAAAAAATGTGCATAACTGAATTTCCCCTAGCTGTGTTGCTACTTGCACCCGTTTCAATTTAGTTGCTTGAATCTTTTTTGGACTGCTCGACTTTATCTACCAATAAGTTGTTGTAGTTTGCTTGAAGGGTTGTTCTACTGACTTCTTCACACAATTTACTTACATCCAATACATTTATGCAGGATTCTCTCCTTTCCTTGCACCATGGCAAGCTTATTGACTCCAGATGCAATTAGATTGATGCATGGAGGAAATGTCGCTTTGGAACCTCATGTCCAAGTCATAGCTATCTCAAGTTTTGGCTTTGAATATACACACATCAATCGATATAGGTTGGAAATCTCTAATAGTGTGCACAAGCACAAAGCATCATTGCCAACTACGTATAACTCCTACATAGAATCCAATGTGCTTGCACCTGGCTCCATTGTGCAATTGAAAAGATACAGCTGTCCTCAAACAACTAGCACACGGTATGTTTATGAACTAATTTCTATATGGCACAAGAATAAGTGAGACCTACTCTCCTCTTAGATTTTGTTACTTATACTTTATCTCGCTTTAAATATTTAGGTGGATTGTTATTGTCGACCTTGACATTGTGCACACAACACATGCTATTGTTGGGGAGCCAGTTTTCCTATGCACAGAAGATCTTGAACAACTTGGGCGCTCAATAGGAGAATCCTCTGACTTGGCCACATCTTCAAAAAACCCTTGCCTTCCTGGAAGACTAGCTCCTCGACGTCTACTATTTGGTGTCAATCCAATCCTACCGAAGGAGGCACCATTGACAATAACGCCTATCAAAAACTTGAATCTGTTTCAGCCAAGGTGGACTGTTAAAGGTCGTGTAACTGTGAAGTCTGAAATACGTAGCTACACCACACAGAAAGGAAGTGGCCATATCTTCACCTTTGATATCATAGATTGTGAAGGAACTGAGACACGTGTGACATGCTTCAATGAAGCAGCTCACACCCATTGTGATAAAATTATCGTAGGAGCTACATACACATTGTCTGGAGGCACGTTTCGACCTGCTAATAGAGTCTATAACAAGCTTAATAGCGGGTTGGAAATTTCTCTTATGCCTGACTCAAGGGTTTCCCTCTGTGAAGATGATGATTCCATCCCTAAAGAGCACTACTCTTTCACACCCCTCAATGCATTGGTGAGCAAAAGCAACGGTTCAAATGTTGATGCAATTGGAATTGTCACTTGTGTACATCCATGCACCACAATCAGGAGAAGAGATGGGACAGAGGTCGCAAGGACTTTAACAATTCTTGACATGTCCAACACAAATATAAATGTTACTTTATGGGGCTCGTCAGCCGAAAAGGAGGGTGCACAGCTGCAAGAGAAATACCTCATGCGTGAATCACCAGTTCTCGCTATTAGAAATGGGCATGTGTCTGAATTCAATGGAAAGGTGATCAACACCTCATCCACTACAAAACTATCAATAGACCCTCAAATAGAAGAGTCAGAATAATTAAAACATGGTTCAAAGAAAATGACACTACCATTCAGGCTTTGTCTACTAGCTCCTTTCACATGCCCCCACCTGCTAGAAGACAGACAATCAATGCCATTCGTGAAGAGGCTCGAAATACAGCGCAACCTCTACAATGCATGTTGGTGGCAACAACACGATTCATAAAAACTGACTCATTTTGCTATCCAGCATGCCCTTCCCGCTCAAGTAACAAGCCTTGTAAGAAAAGACTATCGCAGAAAATGATGGAAAGTGGTTTTGTGCAAAATGTAATGCAATAATTACCAACTGTGACTATAGGTATATACTTCAAGTCAAGTTTCAGGACCACACAAATATAATATGGGCAATCACATTCAATGAAGGGGCGACAAAACTCATGGGCATGCCTGCAGACAAACTATACAATCTACAATTTGATCAAGCTGCTGATAGAAATGTGGAGGAGGTGATTAGGAGTGTGTTGAACAAGCATTATGTATTCACATTGCGTTGTAACCTTGAAATGTACAATGCAGAGCAACGCTTAAAAGCAACCATTGCCAAGGTCGAACAACTAGATTACATTGAAGAGAATAGCTTTTTGCTAAAAAATATCCAGGAAATGTGCAATGTAAAGGCTTCTCCCCCCATTGAACCCGATGTTGTACCAGAGCTAGTTGTGCAACTCATAGGATCGCCCTAGCCATACTACATAGCCTAATATAGTTGCCATGTTCTCTTTACAAGTGTAGTATGACTATGGATGGTATGCATGGCAAAAAAAACTCATGTTGTAAAGAACTATGTCAATATCTTTTTTATCTAAAAAACTATCATGTTAATGCCTTTAGATGGATAGAAATATGTAAAATATTGTTTTTCTTTATTTAAAAAAATGCACATGTTTGTTTAGAAGCTTACATATGCACCTTTGTCTTCTACCTCCAAATTGTGTTCCTTCTCATATTGCAACATGCATTCGTGAACCAATGAGGAATATCTTTACATTTTCATCTACATTTTGGCTATGTAAGCATTTTTGTTTCATCTGGTTTTGCTATGCTCTTATTCCTGATCTACCCTGACGTGTCCAAACCCACATATGGCAGACTCCTCAACAGGGAACAATGCAAGTGACCCATATAAAAAGGAGGTAAGAAGACAACAAAACCGAGAAAGAAATCAGGCTTACTATGCTCGCCATAGAGAAGAGATAGCTACTCAAAGGCGACAAAAAATATTGCATGAAAGTCAAAATAGCCCCCAACAAACAGAAGCCCGAAGACTACAAGATTGTGAGAAAAGTCGAGCTTACTATGATCGTCATAGAGAGGAAATAAATATAAAAAAGTGCAATAGATCTTTACAGAAACAAACATGCCTATATCAACATGGAACCACATGCAACAACAATGATAACTTCATGATGGCAATGAATTTTTTTTGTCAAAGAATAGATGCACTGTCCAACCCGAAAACATGCATTGTATGCAAGGAATGTTACCCAGGCATGCTCGTCCATTCATCGGATACTAATGCAACTTGTAAAAGATGTTTCGCTGAGAGAGGCATCCATCGGTTCTCTGTACTCAACAACATGGACCCAGGAGAGCAACCGTTTGTTTTGAAAAGACTCACCCAAGTGGAGGAAATGCTCATTGCCAGAGTCAGCCCAATACTACAAGTAACCCACACTCTTGGAGGCTAGTATAGATATAGTGGCCACACGATTAGCTTCCCACAAGATATCATTGACATTTCAAAAGTTCTTCCATGAAGAATACAAGAGTTGGACGTTCTCATAGTTCGAAGACTACATACAGAAGGTCATTATTATGATTGTTATGTCAGTAGAAGTCATATCAGAGATACGTTGCAATACAAAGTCAAATATGACCCATACTACATGATGTTGCAATAAGTTTTGAGCACTTAGAGCAATTTCCTGAAGTAAGAACAAACATATCGAATATGCTACACACCGTTGAAACCAGTGAAGACATGGTGGTTCCAAATAATGAAATTGGCTCTAATGGGGATGATATTGAACGTAGCACAATAAACACATCATCATTTATGGCTAGACTTCCAAAAAAATGCCGTGAGTTAGAAATTATTAAGAAAACATTGGACCTTGAGGACAACACAAACAACATTATAGACTGGCCTGAAATAAACTCATCACCAATAAATGAATACAATACTGAGGGGTTGCTTGATATGGCATTTCCAACACTCTTTCCAAATGGAGTTGCACTACAAATGCAACCACGAATTAGGGAAGTACACATGCATGAGTATGCACTCCAATTAATGAGATTTCATGACCATAGATTTGGAAGGCATCCAAGGTTCTGATATTTCATGCTTAATCTTATGATGCAACATTGTAGCCAGGGGCTTGCTATAGTTTTCATTAAAAAAAATGCAGAAGAAAACATGCCAACCACTATTGAGGACCTCCGAGCACACTTGAAAAACTTACCTGACACACAATTAGCTCAAGAGCTCATGCACTTTGGCTCTTCAATGTGGGGCACAAGACCATATTGGAACAAGTGTCGTGCTAAACTAACAAATATGATCAACCAAATAGGGTCTCCCACTCTATTCTTCACATTAAGTGCAGTTGACACAAAGTGGCTAGACCTACAATGTTTGATCTCAGATGGTGTACCGGTAGGAATGCAAAAAAATAAACGCTTAGAAAATGTAGTCAACAACCCCCACACCACATCATTATACTTGCATCAATGATTCACAGTGTTTCGTAAAGAGGTAATTGAGAAACTCCTCAACGCAAAAGATTACTGGTACAGGTATGAGTGGCAGCATCGTGGCACTGCACATGTACATGGATTCCTTTGGCTCCATGATGCACCAAACATGGATAAACTTGATTGGGATGACAGTGCAGCAGTTCAATAGGCTAGGAAATTCTTTGACAAGTATGTCAGTGCTTGGAATCCCCGTGCTGCATCAGCAAGAAACAACTTCATTTTTTGATCTTTCCAAGACAATCCTTGCTTACTAGACACAACAAAAATATTTTCTACAGACCCCTCTCATGACTATGAAGAGATCATCAATCGTGTCCAGAGGCACACAAAATGCAGAGAGGGGACATGCTTACGAAAGAAAGGGAAAAAACTAGAGTTTCGATACAAAGCTCCATGGAAAGAGCAAATTATATCTACCCTATCACGTGACAACTGTGGGACAAAAAAATATGAACCTGCACGGAATGATGATAGGCTAAACATACACAATCTAGAAATGATTTCAATATGGAGAGCCAACCTAGATTGTCAGCCTGTCATCTCGCGGGTAATTGTTTTGAAATACATTGCCAAATATGCATCAAAAGTAGAGAGAGCATCTGAGACTTGTACTGATATGCTAGCAAGAATATCTGCAACCCAAAAAATAGATGTCCCGGCCCTTGCAGCATACCAAAAATTCATGGCAAAAATTGTGGCAGAGCATGATATTGGAGCACAAGAAACATGCCATATGCTTCATAAATTGCCGCTTATTGTTTGTAATCGGCCTTTTAGATCTTTGAATGTTGGACACAAAATGTTCCATCAAATAACAAGAGGACCACATGAAATCCACCTACAACATAGCTACCTTCATTCGTACATTAATCGACCTCCAGAATTGGAGACAACAACGCTACTTGAATCTGCACGATCTTTCTCGTACTCTATGAGTCGCAAGGGATGCAAGTGGAAAGAAAGAAAGGTCAAAGTGATTGTCAATGTTTTCCCAAAGTTCTACACCATCCCAGACGAGGGCTTAGACCAGTTTGAAACATTTTGTTGGAGTGAGCTTCTATCGTACAAACACTTCTGAAGCTTGGAAATCGACATAGGGATAACTAAGGATACAATACTTGCAAATTGGAAGCAAATGAATGCATCCAAATATAATATATGGCATGTCCCTCGCACCGCCCCCTCAGATGAAAACACCGATGATGCATAATTAGACAGTGAAATTGAGATGGACAAAAGGAACATAATAGAAATGAATGAATGGGAATTATTTTCGCAAATGGGCCCCTTAAACAACATCAGCCTAAATGAGCTTGACCTGCTTGGCAGGCATGAGTTTGACAGCAGCTACAGATGGGAACAACTTGTAGTGCCCCAGGAGCTTCATGAAATTGCCACACAATTCATAAACATGGAAAAAGCATGTAGCCATGAAAGGCATGCTCCAAGTAAGTATGATGTCCCAAACTATACATTATCATCCAAACAAAAACTAGCACTCACACATATTATCAACCATAGCAAACATCACTCAAATAAACCATTACACATGATTATTCAAGGGACAGCAGGTACAGGGAAATCATACTTGATTGTGCGCATAAGAAAAGCACTTGATAGTTACAATCCACACCAGCAAAGCCAGCTACTCACATTGGCTCCTACAGGGGTTGCTGCATTTAATATACATGCATCGACTATACATTCAATGCTTTGAATTCCTGTCAAAGAAATGCACCCACTGCAAGGACAATCATTAATAACATTTCAGGAAGAGATGAAAGACATAAGATATATGTTGATTGATGAGATGAGCTTCATAGGACCAAAGTTGCTACTGAAGATAGATGCGAGACTACGTGAGGCCTTCCTGCATCGACAACATCTTTATTTCTGTGGGGTGTCAATAATCCTGATTGGTGACCTTGCACAACTCCTACCTATAATGGACAAGCCTATTTACACATCACACTCAAATGCAAAAACACTATGGAGCCAGTTCATGACTGTTGTCACCTTAGAAACAGTGTTTCGTCAACAAGGTGAGACTCTAGAACAAAGACAATTCCGTCAACTATTGCAAAACATACGCAATGCAAAAGCATCACAAGAGGATTGGGAACTTTTAAAGACACGCACAAACAAGCATCTCACCTCTAGCGAAAAAGAAATGTTTGACAATTCAATGCACTTGTTTGCTACCAATGATTTAGTTAGACTTCACAATAGAAGAATGTTAAAATTGTTAAACCGTCCAATTGCAATAAGTGCTGCAACTACCACCAGGAATGAAGTAGATAATGCAACTACTGATGAACAACTTGAAAAGAAGGTATTGCTTTGTAGAGGGAAACACATCATGCTAACAACCAACATATGGACACAAGCAGGCCTTGTAAATGGAGCTCTAGGTGAAGTTGTTGAGATAGTTTACAGCCTTGGTTCCAGACCACCAGATGTTCCACTTTATGTTGTGGCAAGGATCGATAATTATAGTGGGCTAGCATGGAATGAAAATGACCCCAAAAATATACTGATAATACCTGTATCATTGGGCATCCATAGGCAAATTCCGCTCACAATGGCATGGGCTATTACCATACACAAATCCCAAGGCCTAACGCTATCCAGAGCAACTATCGACATTGGAAAAATAGAACGACAAGGACTTACATTTACAGCTATATCCAGAGTGCAATCGTTGAACAACCTTCGTATTCAGCCAATGTTCTCCTTTGAGAGATTCTCAAAAATGCATAACCACCCATACACAACTATGAGAAAAGAAGAGGAAGCCCGATTACAACAACTATCTCTAAAAAGTCAAGGTGCACAACTCTTTTCCCTTTCTCCCTCATGTCGCTCCTGCTTATTCTTATATCAGCAATTTCTCTTTTAGAAATTAAATATAGATGTATATTTAATAGTTTTATAATAAATTTAACATGGAGCAATCATTGTACATTTCAACAAATAATGTTTCCACCTAACCATTCCATTTCTTTTGCTTTGCAGGCCTTGAAGCCAAATGGCATATATCATTGCCCCTCACCATCAAACACCAACAATTGTACTATATTTAAAAAAAAAAAAAGTTTTAGTGCAAAATTGCTCATCAATATTTTGACTTTTCATAGCACACATTTTGTATATCATGAACTACCAACAAATGTACTTGGTCCAGTTGAGCTATAATGTTGCAACACTTCTACCATTTAACAAAATATATTGTGTTGTTCATCCACTTGGCATATTCAACTCTACTTGCATCTTCAAACAATGTGTTCATATTCAACTCTACTTGCATCTCGCCACCCATTCATATTCGCTATGAATAATTGCTCTTGCAAAAAACCAAATTACACTTTCCCCATGCATTCTCCCCCTTTTCCCTTCGAATACACTACCATAGTATACCCTCCTATCGGTGTAACCTTTGCGCCTTGCTAAGGTGCAAGCGCTAGTATATTTATTTTATTGGACTCTTTCACATAAGTTTGAATTGATTTCAAGGAAGAAATTGGAGAGGTCATAAAAATAAAACCAAAAGAAGTGAAATTGAAGATTATAGGGAATGGGATAGTGGTAGCATAAAGGAAGTTTAAAATCTCCAAAAATAAAAGTGTTGCACAATTTTTGAATATGATATATGTGGCTGATCCCACAATACTGGTTTACAATTTTTGGCCAAACTGGACACTAAACTGATTTTTTCTAACCAAATCTTCACTTTCGGACACCTATAGTGGCTAAACCATGAGGAATTTGAAGATGATGCAAACTAGTGATTTGTGAAATTTTGTCTATAGATTCTAAATATATATTTTTCAAAATTTTTGGAATTATATTGCACTTCTTTTTCAATCTCCTTTGAAAACTAGTTTTTTACAGTAGTTATACCATTTTTAAGGAATGACGTTCACCGTATAACACAAATTTTTTTCCATGAAGGATAAAATTCTATATATTTTTAATTTAGATTTGTAACTACGATATCTAGTGCTTCCAATTGGTTTCATAGTGTTTTATTGAATATTTTTTCCTTAATCAAGTTTCAAAGTCAAACCAATTACAATTCAGACATAGGCGGACTGTATAACACAACGTTTTTTGTATGTATCAAAATTTAATTTTTTTCCTTCTTGGATCAAGGACTTCAATATCTAGTGCACTCATATTTTTCAATTTTTTTTTTATAATTTTCTATTTTTCCACATGTGCAGAACAGAGAGCTTGATTTTCGGTGAAAAACCTACATTCACAAGAAATAAAAAATAAATATAATAATCAAATTAAATTTAATTCAAATTATACTTTTTTGGAAGCTTATAATAAGGAATACATACAAAAAATAAATTTTAAATGAATTTATTTGTTCCCCCAAAAGGTAAATCAAAAGTGTTTTTTTATCAGCATTTTGATAGGTGTAAAGGAGACTCTGTTAAAGGTATGGTTTAAAACTAGCGGGGTTCTATCCAAGGGGGCTTGGTCTAAGGTGGTTTGATCAAACCCTCTTCAATTAGAAATCTTTAAATAGAAATTTTCAAGGCTTAAATCATTATATTTTCTAAAACATATGCGATTTCAACAAAAAATAGGATCTCCCAGAAAGTGTAAAACACTATTGTGGTAGCACCCATATTGTAGATTTGGATACCAAGGGTCCACACAACAATAGAGGAGATTTGAACAACCAAGAAAGAAAATGGGAAAGAATCCAAGAAGTCATGGCCAAGGAAGCGAAAGATGGTAAGGATAAAAAACCAAAACAAATATACATTGTAGATATAGGGAGAGAATAGAAGGGATACATTGGAAAAGTATAGGCATGAGAGAGGATCGTTCCATATGGAGGAAAGATTGGTGTGAGCAGAAAATAAAAGTAAGAAGAGGGGTCTGCACAACTAGGGAAAAAAGAGGAGCTATGAAGAAAATAAGAAAAATACAGAGTCTATGAGGGTCTTGTGACAAAAAGAGATAAGATGGGAATATATGCAAAAAATAAAGAAATGTAAATTAGAGAGGAAATACTGGGGTTGATCCTACAGTGTGTTGATATTGCCACTTGTGCCTTCATTGATCCATTGTTCTCACCAATTGTGAACCGAATTCATGTAGGTGGTTTGATAGGTGTTCAGGCTTGTGCCAAACTCTCAATAGGTTGGTGTGCTTGAGGGCTTTGTGTCATTGTTAGGCTACCATACTCACAATTATGGTTGGTTGTTGTATGCTTATGCTAGGGATGAGGTCCCTCATTTTTGGCCTCACTGGTTCATAGCTCCAATCAAAAGCATGTACTAATAAAAAAATAGAGAGGAAAGAAAAGTTAAGATCATGTAGATGAGAGAAATGGTCTGCAATGGTAGAGGCTAGAACAATCAATGAAGAAGATATGCCTCAATAGGAATATGAAGAACAAGTGACTAGATAAGAAGATAGAATGTGAAGGAATAATGTAAGAGGGGTTGGCACTCTATAGAAGAGATGAAAAATAAAAATAAAAATACTAGAATGTAGATTGGAAGGAGATTAATGCTATAGATATAAACAAAGGTGTAAGAAATGAAAGAGCAAAGCATAGAGGAAGATACTGGGACAAAGAATTTAATAATTGGAAACAAGTAAAACTTACAGATTGTAAGTGTCAAGAGCATGTGGAGCATGATTGAATTGCCTCTAAAATCTTGAATGTAATTGAATTTGTAAGTGAGAATTCAATTAATGAAATAAAATAATTTTTTCTCCAATATATTTGTGCTGTTTTGAGTTGGTTGAAATTGAAAAATGGAAATTTCAATTTAAGTTGTTGTTTGGCAATGAGAGGTAAGAATTTTCACCAATTATAGAAGAGAAAATTGAACAGATAAAAGAACCTAGCATAGAAATATGACTTCAAACTAGGTGGATAGGGGCATTGGCGCCCTAGACTTGGAAATGCAGACCTTTATAATAAGAATTCATATCTTCATTGGCCTCTACTTTTAAGTTCTTCCTTTTTGGACTTAGTGTCTACAACATAGATTTTTGGACCCTATTGGACACTTACCCTTGTAGGATCTTTCACTTAACAGGGAAGGAATAGGGTTAAAAATGCTTATGTTCTCATTAGAAGAAATGGAAAAAGGGGTGTGAAGTGTGTGTGTGGATGTGTTTAAATGATGAAAACCTAATGAAAATGCAGATTAAGGAATGTATTCTAACCTAATGCAAAAGTGTTGGAAAACATAATGTGTATTCAAACTATTTGACTAGGAATGTAAAAAAATTGTAATAGAAAATAACCCTATCGAAGATATGAACTTGGAAGCTGGAAGAGGCTGGAATGAGGCTCTGAATACTTGCAAAAGACACTAGAAATGCTCACTAGGATTGATTCACTATGCATGGCGAATGAGTCCTAGTTTTGCCAGAAAGTGTCAGAACTAGTTTTGTGGAATTGGGTATCCAAATCAACAAAAATCACTGTTCAAGCCTAGAAATGGGACTGATTTTTCATCAATGGAAAATGAGTCCTCTTCTAGAAAATAGAGAATTTTGGACATGATTCTATGGCTTAGAATCTACAATTTTGTTTCTGAAGATTCCCCAAATCTGAATCTACAAAACTCAACTTGTAGACTCTCTCCAAGCTTGAAATACGGCTTGAGACACCTTGAATGACTTTGATGGGATAAGCACACCTTTTCTGATCTTCTCATTTGATAAATTTGCATACACAAACACATGCAAAGGGGAAAAAGTGTTGAGGGCTAGGATATAGGGGTTTGCCTTGGTCAAACCCCTTTAGGTAATTAAACCAAAGTGATGAAATAAAGTAATGAAACATGCAAAAATGGAGATAATTACCCTTTCATGATGATTTGATCTTGAAATTTTGCAGCAATGGAGGAAGATTTAGCCCTTTAATGTCCTTAGAAGCTTACTTGATGAATTGCAATGTAAAAACCCTAAGTTGCTTAACTTGAAATGAAAGATTGATGGATGAATAATGAAGAATGGGAGTGAATTAAGTTAATGGATGTAAAAATGAGCTTAGATAAGTTCTTTTATAGGCCATTCACCTATTTTACCCATTAATACCTCATCATAGGTTGACATGAAGCAAAATCAAACTCAGATTTCACTTTATTTCCTGCTCAAAGGTCAAAATTGGGCCAAATGGGACTCATTCACCACACATGGCAAATGCATCCCACCTAGATGGGATTTATTTTCCATGCATGGTGAATGCGTCCCATAGGGGCTATTTTGACAATTCAAATGCTGAGGAATAATGAAATAAGGTCTAAAATGTAATCTTGTCAGGTGTTTGATCAATTTGAACCTCGACATGCACAATATAGGTTATTAGGGTCCTATTAGTGATGATGTAAATGTCAAATAGGGCTTGGGACACAAAAATCAATGTGAAAGTGTGATTAAATACACTTTATAACACTAAAATGAGGTCCACATAGCCTATAAATTCATAGGAACCAATGTGAATGTGCAAGACACATTACAACACTAGTTTATCATTAAGTTTAATTTATAAGCCTTCTAAATTGATGTGATAATGTTATTAAACACATTTTATAATGTTGAATTAGGGATAAATAAGTTCATTAAGTCTATAAAAGTGTGAAAGCATCTTACAACACTTTACAACACCTTTACAAGACATCATTAAAAGTACGTTATTCAACTTATAAGGGTCCAAGACCTAGTGTGGATGCATAAAATTCCTCACAACACCTAAATCAAGGCCTCATTAAGTCCATTTTATCATGAATTAATCCCGTGTCAAGCAAAGGGTCCTTTTTCTATGACACATTTAGCCCCCACTTTAGTGAGAGGATGAACTTGCTTCAAAATCACACTAAAGTAGACATTGAAGAGAGATCCACATGTACAGATGCAGATGAAAAATAATGACAAAGATCAAAGGAGGTGGCGAAGGCCCCAAGATCGAAGATCCTAATTCAAGCCCCCAAGATAAAAAATCATGCAAAGACAAGATAAAAAGAAAGACAAGGTGGAAAATATGTACTCACTTTGGGGTGACAGAACATTTAATGGTCTGCCGAGTGAGAAGGCCCAAATGTACTCACTCTAGGGCCACAAAAATTATGACTATCCATGGGGTGAGAAAGCCCAAAACATAAGATACATATGCTAGCTGGTAAGCACTCACAAACACAAAAGTGGCTATGTGGAAAAGTCATGCTGCTAGTTGGGCTTCCTGCTCAACCATATTAAAGTTACACCTATTGATAAATTTAACAAGGCGCCACAAAGAAAATGTCATGAACAAAAAGAAAGGTACCATAGTCATGCAAGTTGTGTTATGCAAGGTGGCAAAAATGACAAAATGTAAAATGAAAAAATGTAAAAATGTAAAATGTAAAAGTGTTAAATGTTCAAGGGAGTCTTGTTCAGTTCATGCAAGGTTAGTCACTTAGGGAACATTGTGTCTAATGTCTCCAAGAGAGGACCAATCAAAGAATAGTATATTCACAACTTAGGGGATGCAGTGCATCACATCAGGCCACCAAGAGGAATGTAATATGCTAAGATAGATCACAATTATGAAGGATATCACACCCAATGTCATCCACAAAGTGAAAAAGGCATCATATAAACGACAAGGCTACACTACGAACCAAGAATAAATTTGTGGTAATGTATGCCCCCCACTTTAAAGGAATTTCTACACATCGTTTTGTGAGCAATTACTTTAAAGTAGAGAAGGAAAGAAAAAGAAAAAATAAAACAAGACATGAGAGCCAAATTGGAAAGCCCTATGCTGAGTCATATGTTTCAAAGTTAGGCTGCATCATGTCGAGGAAAATGAAAATCAAAGAAAGGGAGTATATCACATGCGAGGCAATCTTAAGACATGCCATTCACATCTCAAGCTTGCTCTTATATTTTCATGAAAATTTAACGAGTAGTCAAAAGAGACAACGACAAGTGACATACAAGGGATAACGTTCTCTAACGCTTTTCCCCCCACTTAGTATAGGACAAGGGTGAGCCTAAAGTGGATGACGATATGCTTCCCCTTGCAAGGGATGCGAAACATGTAATAGTGAGAATGCTATGATCCTACAACTATTACATGGCAAAGAGCAGCAACTAATGTTATTTATGTATTGATTTAGGATTTAACAAGGTTAAAGGTGTCTTGGAAAATTGGGTGATGATAATATTGATGTTGAGTGAAGGTTTGTTGGATGGGTTGATGGCTATGAAAGGACAATCATGAAGACTATGAGTTGGAAGAATGAGGTTAGGTATAGTGTGAGCTTGCATAGGATGATGATTAAGGGTTGAATTTGTTTGAGTATGAAAAGTGAGGATAGGAGGCTCTATTTGGTTGTCGGTTATCACTAATATATCATTCTTATGTGCCATAAGATTGACCCTAGGAGGAGAGATAATATGTTGATCACATGTCATAATTGGAGTTGGGAAGATAGCTTCATCACTCAGAGGAGAGGCATCAATGGAAGGATAATGAGGAGTTTCATGGTTGCTAATGATTGGACTTTTGTGTTCAAAAAGAGCTTCCCAAATGGGAGAGACATCAAGGAATGAAGGAATAAGTGTGTCAGGAGTTTCACCAATGATATCTTCTAACACTAAACTATCTTCTTCATGTGTAGAGACAATATTAGGAGAAGAAAATGGTTGATTTTCATCTATACTTACATCATCATGTCCTAGAATGTCTTCTTGAGTATGGGAGGTAGGATTTTCATAGCTATCAATCATATCCTCCACACAAATGTGTTTTCAATGATCATTCACAGTTGTAGCATTTTCACCATTAGGGGAGGTGTTGGGAGATGAATAAGGACTTGGTAAGGTAGGGGAAATGACTTTATCTTTTTGTGTCATAATTTTTTTTCAAGTGGGAGGAGAAGGAAGAAAAGAAATTCTTTCATGATCTTCAATGATTGTGTCTTCTCTCATCAAGATACCTTCATCACCAATGGGAGAGATATCAAGAGAAGGACAACAATGAGTATCATGATTATCAATGCTTGCATCTTTTTGGGGAAAAGCTTTAATGGATGGTTAAATAGAAGAGATGAAGTCATCTAAGGCTTCATCTAACATTTCCAAATCATCACTACTTAAGGGCTTGGATGTTATGTGTGTTTTAATTGATTCCTTTGAGGTTTGTGTTTTTGTGTTTTCATTTGCTAATATTTGCTCAATGTAATCTGATCTAAAAGGACTACGAACTAATGTTGAAAATGAAACTTGCAAAATTATAAGTGCCATTAATGTAAATGATGCTTATTGCTAATAAAATGCAATATAAAGACATAGGATGAAATGTAGTTTTTCAAATTGCAAACAAAGTAATTGATTGATGACACTATGCAATAATCTAAAAATGAAATGTTGCAAATGCAAATTTTGAATTTGAAAAATGCATGGAATGAGCTAATTTATGCTAAATATCATGAAATGAATGCTACAAAAACTCAACCAACTAATATATGTAGGTTAAGGAACCAAACAAAAGCTTAAAAATAGATTTTCGAGTTCTGGAAAATGTTGTTTCAGGGGTCAGAATGGACTAATTCGCCTATGGTGGCGAATGAGTCCTAGTATGGACTTTGTTCAGATTTTCAGAAATTTGTAATTGATTTTGATGTGTTCTGAGTGCTATGATGCAGTTCTAAATGAAAAATGCAAAATTTTAGAGTTTTTCAAGGATGAAAGATGCAAAAATGCAACCTATTATGCACTTTTATCCATGCAAAAAATGAAATCCTAGAATGCAAGCTAACTAATGAAAAATGCAATGCAAGAAAATATATGATGGTTAATGGACTCCAAAATTAGAAAAGAAGGAATTAAAACAATGGGTTCACCAAAATGGAACATAGATTTTTGGGACCCTATTGGACACTTTCCCTTGTAGGATCTTTCACCTAATAGGGAAGGAATAGGGTTAAAAATGCTTATGTTTTCATTAGAAGAAATGGAAAAAGGGGTGTGAACTATGTGTGTGGATGTGTTTAAATGCTGAAAAATTAATGAAAATGTAGATTAAGGAATGTATTCTAACCTACTGCAAAAGTACTAGAAAACACAATGTGTATTCAAACTATTTGACTAGGAATGTAAACAAATTGTAACAGAAAATAACCCAATTGAAGATATGAAACTAGAAGTTGGAAGAGGTTGGAATGAGGCTTTGAATACTTTTAAAAGACACTATAAATACTCACTGGGACTGATTCGCCATGCATGGCGAATGAGTCCTGTTTTTGCCAGAAAGTGCTTGAACTAGTTTTGGGGAATTGGGTATCCAAATCAATAGAAATCACTGTTCAAGCCTAAAAATGAGATTGATTCACCATCAATGGAGAATTAGTACTCTTCTAGAAAGTAGAGAATTTTGGACAGGATTGTGTGGTTTAGGATCTGCAATTCTATTTCTAAAGATTCCTCGAATATGAATTTGCAAAACTCAACTTGTAGACTCCCTCCAAGCTTGAAATAGGGCTTGAGACACCTTGAATTACTTTGATGGGATGAGAACACATTTTCTCACCTTCTAATTTGATAAATCTACATACACAAACACATGCAAAGGAGAAAAAGTGTTGAGGGTTAGGATATAGGGGTTTGCCTTGGTCAAACCCCTTTAGGTAATTAAACCAAAGTGATGAAATAAAGTAATGAAACATGCAAAAATGAAGATGATTACCTTGTCATGATGATTTGATCTTGAAATTCTACAACAATGGAGGAAGATTCAACCCTTGAATATCCTTAGAAGCTTACTTGATGAATTGCAATGTAAAAACCCTAAGTTGCTTGACTTGAAATGAAAGATTGATGGATGAATAATAAAGAATGGGAGTGACTTAATTTAATGGATGTAAAAATGAGTTTAGAGAGGTGATTTTATAGGCCATTCACCTATTTTACCCATTAATACCTCATCACAGGCCGACATGAAGCAAAATCAAACTCAAATTTCACTTTATTTCTTGCTCAAAGGTCAAAATGGGGCCAAATGGGACTCATTCGCCACACATGGAAAATGGGTCCCACCTGGATGGAACTAATTCACCATGGATGGAAAATGGGTCCCACAAGGGCTATTTTGATAGCTTAGATGCCAAGGAATAAGGAAATAAGGTCTAAAATGTAATCTTGTTGGGTGTTTGATCAATTTTAACCTTAGCATGCACAATATGGGTTATTAGGGGCCTATTAGTGATGATGTAAATGCCAAATAGGGCTTGGGACACAAAAAATAATGTGAAAGTGTGATTAAATACACTTTACAACACTAAAATGAGGTCCACATAGCCTAGGAATTCACAAGAACCAATGTGAATGTGCAAGACACATTACAACACTAGTTTATCATTAAGTTTAAGTTATGAGCCTTCTAAATTTATGTGATAATGTTATTAAACACATAAATTAATGTTGAATTAGGGAGAAATAAGTTTATTAAGTCTAGAAAAGTGTGAAAGCATCTTACAACACTTTACAACACCTTTACAAGATGTCATTAAAAAAATGTTATTCAAATTATAAGGGTCTAAGACCTAGTGTGGATGCATACAATGCCTCACAACACTTCAATCAAGGCCTCATTAAGTCCATTTTATCATGAATTAATATCGTGTCAAGCAAAGGGTCCTTTTTTTTTCTATGGGATAGTGTCAAAAATTCATTCATTGCTGATTAATTCCACATTCCCCAATTCATTGACATGTGATACTTGAATGCTTCATTTTGCAATTAATTCTTCAATCCTTTCCTAATTTCACTTTAGATCTATCAACTGAAAACAAAAATGAGACAAACGATTGTTTCATATAGGGGCTTGCCTAAATCAAAACCTGTTTGGTTGTTTCCACCTCCTCAATGGCTATGATGATGTAAAAGGAGTGCTTACCCTAAGTCGGGTAGAGGAAAATACATAAAAGATTGATACGTTGACAAGTGTTGTAACTTACCACTTAGATTTGTATTCTTTGATAGAATGAAGTCATATTACTCATCACCTTCAAGGAGGATTGGAAGCTTGATTTGAAATCCTACCAATCTTAGTGCTCACAAACAAATAGACATGAAACATGATTAAACTCACATGAAAATTTGATGCATTGCTAACATGATGATAGACTGATAATAAGTGTTGTCAACTCTGTTTATTATACTCTTGACTATTTTTTAGGATGCTCAATTGTCACTTCAAAATGCTATGAGTTCAAATGGTGAAAAAACTTTTATTTTTATACATTTCTTTAATTCTCCACAAAATTAATTACCAACAGCTAACAAGTGAATTCCATTTTGTAAATGTTAAAATACAGATAATGAAATAGTTAAATTAGGGTCAAAATAGACTAGGCATGGATGCTAATACCCTAGTCCAAACCTATTTTAGGCCTTTAAGTGATGTTAAATAAACATTAATTGAAAACTTCAAATTTAACTCCAAATTTCTGAATATGATCATAAAACAAAAAATTTAAGAACACGAATGAGTCCAGACACATAAGAGAGAGCTACACCTATTGTGAAATTGTCAAATATGTCAATTTGTGATGCTACACTTTTGTGAAGGTAATAACACTCTAAAGTAAGCATTAGGATAATATCCAAACCATGCCATTTCTTTTGGGATCAAAATAGTGTCATGTTAAAAAATGACCAAATCAAATTTTCAAGTCTACAGTAGTGCTCCTTAGATGTGAAATTTCTATGAGTAGGAAACTCATTATCAATCTTCGAAAGAAGAATGCAAGCTTTAATTATTCAGATATATAGATTAATATTTTGAGATAACCACTTGAAACTAGGTGATTTTGTACAAATTTAAAACCTTCATAAAACTTAATAATTCCACAAATTATTCCATTTCCCTAGGATAAACCAACAATGATGTGCACATTAACGACTAATTTAACAATCCTACTGGGGGAGTGATGAACAGGAGTCTGGGTGAGAGTTTGTGTTTAAAATCCAGCGAGGGCGTGTCTAAGGATGCATTTGAATCTAAGGAGGAGGATGATGCAGATAATGTTGAGGGCTCGCTGGAGATTTGATGTTACAGATGCTATTGAAGGTTCACTAGAGGCCTCTCTTCCCTCTATGCTTCTAGCTTTTGGTGGTCTGATTTCTCCAGTGTGTAGCCTATAGAAGATGGGGTCTCTTTTTCCTGTCATGTCTTCTTTCTGGAGTGTCTCTTATAGAATGTGGGAAATTGTTGTTGTCTATTTCAGAGAGCATTCCTTATCTATGTACTCTTTTCTTTTCTAGCCATTTCCTTTGACTGGGTCTATTTGTTTTCTTTTTGATCTTTCTCTCGCCTTGTGCATCCATTGTCGGCCTTTGTGTGCCAACTAAGTTGCAGATGGACTTGTTGATTATTATTTTTGCTTAGTGTGGCTATTGATAGGCTTCGTAGTGCAGTCTAGGTGGGGTTTGATCTCTCTATTTTTCCCCCTCACAAGTGCTATGAGGGATCGATTTGTGTTTGAACCTCGGTTATTTTTTGCTGGTGGTTGATTCTGGGTGCTTTCTTGGGATATCCTTTGGCATGTGTTTTTGAAGCTTGGTGTTTTCCCCTGGTCTTTTCTAAAGATCTTGAAGTGTTTGGGGTCTATCAGATGGATTTGGAAAATCTTTGCTATGTTTTTTTACCTTCTCCACTAGTGCTCAGTGGAGTTGTCAATTAAGAGCTATGTGGTCCTATTTTTGTAGTAATAGTCCTTTCTCCTTAATTTGTGAATAATTAATATTAAAATGAGTTGAATTATGCCTTTATTTAGTGTTGTAATGTGTTTTACACATTCACATTAAGTTTAGGACCCTTTTTAACTAAATGGACTTAATGGTGCCTTATTTAGGGTTTTGTAAACCACATCTTTACACTTTCACACTAATCTAGGGCTTTATTAATTGAGGTTAATTGAGCTTAATTGGACCCTTTAATTCAAATACAAGCTTAATTAAATGCAAATTCTGAGAGATAAAAACCAACATTCTTAAATGTTATTACATAATACTTAATTTTTAAAGGTGTGTGTCCTAGGTTAGTGACCTAGGACCCATTTGTCACATGGCGAATCGGTCCTCACTAGGTCCTAGGACCCTATTTTTACATGATCTTTCACATTTTTTGAAGTGTGTCCTCGCTAAGTGAGCTAGGGCCCATTCGCCACATGGTGAATGGGTCCTCACTTAGACCAAGGACCCCCCTTGAAATATGTTTTTAGTGGTATTTTAATTATCTCAAATCCTAGATTTGATGTTGGCTTGTGATATTTGAATTTCAAGATTTAATCTTAAGTTATTTATAAATACAAGGCTATTTCACTTAGTTTCACCTAGAAGATTTCATGCAAGTTAAGGATATTCAAAAGAGAGTTATAGAGCATTCAAGGGTATTTCTAAGGCATTCAAGGGAAAATTTATAGAAGTTTATTGTAGTAGTCAAGAGTCATTTCATCATGTCAAAGGAATAGTGCATCATGCATGTTGTCGAGCTAATGTGTTGATATAGCATTGAAGATCAAATTCAAGCATTATTTTATATCAATATTCATGGTCAAGATCTACATTCATTGATGCCATTTCATGTTAGATTACAGATTTGTTATCCAAGGCTTTAGTTGAGGATTGATGAGTTGTGACATTGCATTTTGTTCATTCATCATTCCTTTATGCATTATTTCATTTCAAGGTTTAATTACCAAAATGGGGTTTGACCAAGGAAAACCCCTATCCTCTAACAAAACAACATTTTTCTTCTCTTTTGATGTGGGATTGCAGGTTTTAGGTTGAAGATCTATTAGAAAAAAAAAAGTTGTCAAAGTTGCTAAGAAAGTTGTCAAATCATAGAAACTAAGCTATAGGGTTTATTTTCAGGTTTCCGACAGTCTCCGACTAGAATCTAGAAGTGCAAACATTGATAAATGGAACCTAGAAATTGATTTTTCGAAACCCTAGCTAAGACCCATTCGCCATAGGGCGAATGAGTCCTTAGTGAGGCCCAAAAAACACTTTTTGCAACAGGTACACAACATTTAACCCTCTTAAAACTTGTCTTTTTACTGGTATTTGGGTTAGGATTTATTTTTGTAACTCATTTATGTTCTACTTTTAGGAATAGTTTAGAATTAATAAAAAAATAATATAGATATCTAAAATATATTTGTACTTTTAGAAACAGTTTAGAATTAATAAGTAGTTATTATAGATATCTTAAATATATTTGTCATGTTTTAGATGATCTATTAGGGGGTGATTTTATTAGTGATCCCAAGTCCAATGTTTCAATGTGGAGGGATTCTATTGGCGATATACAATCTAATGTTTTTAGAATGATGACTTTTCCTGTGCCTCTATTGTGAAAGTGAATCTTATTCCCTCTCTCACCTAGCTTGCAGTAGAGAAGGCTAAATTGTTGATGCATGTGCTAAGTTTCTCGCTATTGATGTAGGCTAAAAATATAGAAATATCAGTTTTGATATACTTTTATTTATAAGAATTATTTTATTTCCAATATATGTATATCAACACACAAATTTTAATTTTTAGTTAAAAAAATACTTAGAATCCACATTTATTTTAGACAAATTTTAAACCTAAAAAGTAATTCCTATGTAAATAATAAATAAAATAACTCTTAAGTAGATTATAGAAAAGAAAAAAAAGTAAAATTAATTTCAAATAGATCATATACATAAAATATGAAACATAACTGATATATAGTTTATTAAAATATTAAAATTATATAATAAATTGTAAATAAATAAAATAGATCTTCAAATAAAGTAAACAATGTAAATAAAATAAAAAATTGTAAAAATAAATAAATAATACAATACATTCAAAAAATATGTTAAAAAATTCTTTAAAACAAATTTAAATGGTCTTTTCATTTTTATTTATAATAATAATAAAATAATGCAACACACGCAAACCAATATATAGAATTCCAATGAAAATCAATTCAAACAGTAGTTTCAATATATTTAATTGTACCTTTAATCATTATATTTTTGTCTACTTCTTGATCATTTTTTCTTATTGGATAATCCATCATGAACTCATGTAATGTTTATCATTAAATTACATCATTAATATTATACTAAATATTTAATATTATTTATTTTATATATTTTTGTCAACTTTATGCTAAGAGATTTATGTATGCAATCACATCATGAGATTCCTTTTTAATACTATAAACACCTTAATTAATGTGTTGGGATTGATTACACTTAAATTAAATGCTTAAAAATTAAATAAAATCAAACAATGATACTTGGAAATTTTTTAATAGGAATATTCAATGACAAATGTCACCATTTTATTTCTTAACATGATTATGAACTTCTATAATGCCAAATAATTCCTTTAAATATGTAAAACACTCTACCCAATGATCTAGGTCACATAATTGATCCTTGCAAGTACAAAATTGAGTGTACCTATAGAACTAAAGTTGTCCATGCATATTTAAAATCTCCTTATTTTGATTTCTAAAACATTTTTATTATAGCATATTCAACTTACATCTATAAAAGAATGGTGTTATCACCACCATTGAAAATTTTGTTAGGTTGGGGAGTTCTCCCTTAGTAAAATACATGTAATTGAATCAACACTACAAAACCAAAGTTTGATGGAATCATGTGTTCAAACATGAAAGGATGTATAAATATTAATATAAGAAAATATTTTGAAAGTATTTTTAATGCTCATTATTCAAATACATTCTTTTTGGTAGATGTAAATGAATTATATTTTTCCTTTAAATATAGAACCCTAACCCATAGATTAATGATTTTCACGTTTCAATTGACTCATAATGGTTAGTTAGAATGAATCAACAAGATCCTGATTTTCAATTTATGTTTTAAAAGTGTTTAATCATTTCCATACTTCTAGAACTAACCTAGGTAAAGGGATTGATGAAATGAAAGTCAAAATTAATTTCTTGGGATGTGTGCATATGAGATCATGCTAAGTTCATATTATTTGTCAACTTTCATATTATAATGTGTCACATATACACTAGTCATTGAATAAAATATAACCTAGTCAAATTTAGCCCAAAAATAAATAAGACAAATGTAAGGTATCAACTTTCAACATTATAATTTTACAAGTAATGGAAAATTCTTAAAAATTGATGATATTAAAACACATATGTAGAGGCCTTAATATTTTAAAATTATGAAGAGATAAATCTCATGTAATATTGAAAATAAAAACTTCAAAATTAACTAAAATCTCTTCTTAAAAAAATTGCGTCCCTAGATAAATCTTCATTTTATCTTAATATTTTAAATTATTATATTTCAATTTGCTTATTTATTTATTTACATTTATCATTCTTCAACTTCTTTAAAAGAATCTAAGATTTATATAATCAACATTTTCTTTATATAAAATTTACTTTATTTTCTTATATATTTACCTACATCAATATTATAAATTTTAAAATAAATTCTAAAAGTACCAATATCTTAAAGATTCTCAACTAACATAGAACTATTATAAAATTTATTTCGTCACATGATTATAAAACCTCTTAATTTTTTTTAAATAACTTTCTAAAAAATTAAAATATCAAAGAGTATCGAATATCAAGTTTTGTCAACCATCCTCATTCGTTATAAAAAATATATCTAGCTGGCCAAAAGAAAAATATATCAGCCGTTAGAATTTTTTTAAAGAAGTCGACAACATATATTGTTTATCATTTAATTTAATCTTTTCTTAAAGAGAATGCATCACTTCTAAAATGTCAAAGGGGCAGGAATAATTCAAGGCTAAAAGAACCATATATTTAACTCAATTCTTATCTAGTACTTCCAAGTCAAAACACGTTCAATAGTACAAATATATTAATCATATAATGATATTCTATGCAGGCCTAATGAGGTTCCAAGAATAATTCTTTTGTTTTCTCATATTTTAAATATTTTTATTTACTTTCATCTATACACATTTTTATATATTTAATCTTTTTCTATTTCTATCTACATCAATTTTCATACATTCATCTTATTATTATTTAAATTTTCACATATTTATTCTTAATGATTAGATGAAACATACAATGTCCTAATTCAATCACACAATATATAAGAACAATTCTACATAATGTTAAACTGACTCCAAATTCAAAATTTTATAATACAAATTATTGGCTCATACTCTTTGCTTTAGTTCATTGAGATATGGATTAGTATATTTTTGTGTGACTATTGGTCATGTCTTGGTATTCATATTAACTTAGACATTAACTTATATCTTAGATCATTTAAACATACCAAGGAATTACAAGAAACATCCATCCACATTTGTATTTGGACCATTAAAAAGATTCATCAATTGCTTAAACATTTACATATAGATTATTGCACACTTACCTATTCTCTACCAACACATGCCAATAGTTGTAAAGCATATATTTCAAAGGGTTTGACTAAGAAGAACTTAAACCTAAAGAATCAATAACTTCTACAAGGTTTTTTCAATACTACTAGTTCTTGTACACTACAAAACATTGGAATTTCAATTGAGACAATTTTGATTAGTTTTAAGTTAGCTAATTCCTGTAGTAACACAAAAAGTAGCCTTTTTCCTTTCTTGGTTTGATAATTGACATTACAACTAAATTAATGATATCTTGGAGTAGTATTGTAATATGTTGTACACATTCACACTATTCTAGGACCTTTATTTGACTAAAACATGCCTTAATTGATCCTTTGCAAAGGTGTTGTAAAGTGTTGTAGTGCACTTTCACACTTTTGTAGGATGTATTTGCTTAATTAAGCCTTATAGGCCCCTTTCTGAATAAAATGTACATAACGTGTATACCTTTTTTAAGTGTTGTAAAATGTTATAAGACACTTTCACATTTATCTAGGTGGTCATTAATTAATAGTGGGTAATTGTCCAGTAATTAACCCCTTTTAATTCAAATTTAAGCCTTAATTTATACACCTCTCGAAGATCTATCCTAACACTCATAATTTAATTAATAAAATATTTCATTGGGAAAAGTTAGGTCTTAGAAAATGGTGTCAGGACCCATTCGCTCTAGGTGGCGAATGGATCCTCCCTTAACATGACCCCCCTTTTTCAGTTGATCTAGAATGGGTTTTTAGCCTTCTTTCAATCCCCCAAGGTTAGGTCCTGGTAAATTGAGCCATGACCCATTTTCCCTAGGTGGTGAATGGGTCCTCCCTTGATGAGACCCCCCTTTTTGAATTTCATTCTGGAGAGAATTTAATAATTTTCATTTCTAGATCTAGTTTCGGCCTTAATTATTTGAATTTCAGGGTTAATCTCCTAATTTAGTATAAATAAGGGGTTAATTCACATTGTTTCTCCTAGAAAGTTTATGAAGCATCCTGGAAATTTCAAGAGAAAATTATAGAGCATTTCAAGAGAAAATTATAGAGCATTTCAAGAGCATTCACAAGGCATTTCAAGGCAGATTTCAAGAGTTTATTGCATCATTTCAAGATCATATCATCATGTCAAGGGTTTAAACCATTCGTTCATGGTGTTGAGCTAAAGAAGTGGATGTAGCATTGAAGATCTACTTGCAACTATTGTTCAAATCACATTCATGGATCCAAGATCTACATTCTTCATGGCCACTACATGTTAGTTTGCATATTTGTTTCACAAGACATCATGCAAGGTGACATCATTTACATATTTCATATTTCATGCTTCATCTCATTCATTTCATCATTTGGTTTAATTATCTACAAGGGGTTTGACCGAGGCAAACCCCTATTCACTAACAAACAAAAAGTTTTTCTACCCTTGAGTGTGTGATTGTATATTTACAGGTCAAAGATCAAGTGGAGCAAGTTTGGAGCAATATTGTCAAAGTTGCAAAGTTTCAAAAGTTATCATTCAAAGTGCAAAATCAAGGAATCAAAGATACAAAATTTCCTATAGACTTTCAGAAGTTGATAACAAGGAATTTGAAAGTGCAGAAATCAAGGAATAGGAACCTGATTTCAGTTTCAAAAACCCTAACAGGGACCCATTCACCACTAAAGGTGAATGAGTCCTTTGTAGCCTAAAAACAACTTTTTGACCATGTACATAGCTTTTTATGCTCTAAAAACTTCCCCCATAGTTGTTATAATAGTTAGGGAGAACTTTTTATTGTTATTTGTTTCTTTTTCCCCTCATAATTGAGTGTTTTAATAAGAAAAAGACCTAGTGGTTTATCATCTTGTTCATTCGTGGTGGTAAACCCTACTTTTTCTACAAATCAATTCAAATAGGTATCTCATAGGTAAAATTAATTTGGAGGATCTTATCCATGCTACTTGAGTTCAAACTCATGGAAAAAGAGATAGATTGACCACTCTATAAGAGAAACATAATTCATATTCCATCATTTTTCTTCCAATAAATATAAGATGTTGCATTTTGTAGTTTCAATTCAAAAGACATAATCAAAACAATAAACTATTATCTATCAATGACCACTTATCTAAGTTCTTTCATTTCTATTATTTACAGATTTAAAATTTACATATGGTACATGATCTATCTTATCCTATCAATTAGGTTAACTAATATTATTTATAAAACCTAATTTTAGTTAAGGAATTCATTTTGATTATTTAGATTTTGGTGATTTTTTTTTCTCTTGCATGACATAGTTTTTTCTCCACTTGGCTTTCGGTTCAATGGGTATCTTTTAAATCTAGAACTTTTTAAATTGCCACATCTTATTTATAAATTTGATTCCCCACAATCATTCCATAACATAATAGACACATGTTCTATTTCCAAATCTAATTCATCATTCTATTTTTTGTGCATCATTGATTCATATTTTATCACAAATTATCATAGTTTGTTGTTCTTATCCACTATACATGCATATGTTATCGATATTGATGCATTCCTAAGTTATGTTTTTTGTGATTCTTCTATCCTTGATAATAATATATATATATTTTCCTATTGATAGAAATGCTTCCTTTATGATATATTATTTCATTATTTTTATGATCTTTCATCCTTAATAGAATTTCTTATTCTAAAGAGAGAACTCTCACAACTAATTTCTCATCCAAATTCGTAACACACAAATTACAAATGACTCCATGGTCAATTAATTCTTAAATCGACAATTCCAATTGTCGATTTCAAATGATTCACAATTGCATAACCATAAAATCCAATTTGCAAGTAAACAAATAACTTTATTTAAACAAATTTCATGAAATACATAATACAATTACAATATTTAGGAAACTCCATTGCCTCTTTGCATTCCTCTTCCTTCTACTCCGATTCTTCTTATACTTGCAGTCTCTACACATTGTCTTCAACCCACACCCCCTTCTACTTCCTCTATTTTTTATTCTTTCTCATTGTTGTCCTACCATCATTAATCTGCAACTATTCACCTTTTCCATACTTTGCGTTGATGCAAATTACACTCTCAACTTCTATCTTCCTCCAAATCTTCCATTCATTTGCAGATATAAATCTACCTTTAATCCCAATTGAACCCACTTTATGTTTGCATATTATCATTCACCTTTCTATTTTAATTTATTCAAACTACTTTGATTTTTAACCCTTTGCATAGAATCTTCACTCCTTTCTCCAGTCTTCCACATAGCCTCCAATATGTTTTTATCTTCCTTCTGGCTTTGTAAGGAAAATTCCTTATTCCAAATTGATCTCCAAAATCTGCATTTTCTTTTACTTACTCCTTTATTACTACTCACGCCTTCTTCCATGCACTAGTTCATTGCTATTTCTTTGAGAAATACCATGTCAAATCCACTCTTTTCCTCATGATTTATCTATGTAGGCACATTTTTTTGTTTCTATTTTAACAATCAAGTCTTGGTCGCCCTCCTAAAACTATCTCTTACTGATCATTCAACTGATGAAGAATGATAATAAGGCATGAAGTTCCCTAGCTTCATCATATATTCTCTTCCTTCCTCTGTTGCATGCCTTCCTCCTCTATTTTTATTGCATTCCTACTATCTATACTTGGAATGACCTTAGTTCTTATGGGCATGTATAGTCGAGTGCATATGTCACAAACCTAAATATCCTTAAGTTTTCAACACTCCATTTGCTATTTTCCCAAGCCTCATGTGGAATCCTATCATGGACAACCTCCTCTATTTTTATTGCATTCCTGCTATCTATACTTGGAATGACCTTTGTTCTTATGGGAATGAATAGTCAAGTGCATATGTCATACACATAAGTATCCTTAAGTTTTCAACACTCCATTTGCGGGTATGTGCAGGATCATTATGGAAAAAATAGGCCCTTAAGTGGCAAAAAATTTAGAAAAGTCAGAGTTAGGCAACTTGACGTAAAAATTTGAATAAGTTATCTATATTATTTCAAAAATATGTAAGAATAGAATCTATAGAAATTTGAATGTAGTTTCTAAAGTACTAGGTTTATTTTTATTTTTTAAATCTATTTGGTGAAAATTTGAAATTTCAATCAAGAGTACTTAAATTTCAAGGAAAAATAAGAAGTAGGTGTTTGTCGACCACCCTAACCACAATAAAATGATAATATTTTTTATAATATTTTATATATAAGTAGAGCGACTCATGTTGGATGTGATGCATATTTTTGGAATTTTTGCAAGTAAATAATTAATTATGATTTTTTATTACAACTTTTAAAAAATATAAAAAACGCGTATGTCTGACCACCTTAACTTGGTCAAAAATTCATGAAATTCAATTTTTCTTTTTTTAATCCTATAGTATGTGAAGCATAAAATGTGACACATGTTTTGGACTAAAAAAATGTAATACCATTTGAAAGCTATAGATTTTTTTCAATCAGCCTATCAATCAGGACTTTAATCGTAATTCAAATAGAAAATAAATAATAATTATTTATTAAATTCAAAGTAAAGCATAATTTATATTGGTGGAAAGTTGAGAATATCCTTTAAAAACCCTTTTCGTTTCATCAAATTTGGGTTAAAAAAAAGTTGTTAGCCACATACCCATCATATTGCCACTTTTTGGCCCATCATGATCCTGCACATACCCTTGCTATTTTCCCAAGCCTCATGTGGAATCCTATCATGGGGAACCTATTTAGTATATAGACTGTTGTTGCTACAGCTTCACCCCAAAATATGTGTGACAACCCTTTTTCTTTCAACATACTTGTTGTCATATCTTGAATGGTCCTATTTTTCCTTTCTACCACTCCGTTTTGCTGTGGAGTATACTTAGTTGTTAATTGTTTGTGAATGCCCTCATTCCTACAAAAATTTAGAAATTCTTTGAAGATTTAATCTCCCCCTCTATCTGTTTTAAGGGATTTGATATAGTGACCACTCTCCTTTTCAACTGTTGCCTTAATCCATTTAAATTTTTCAAAGGCTTCCAATTTGTTTTTCAAGAAATAGACCCATATTTTTCTACTATAATCATCTATGAATTTCATGAAATATGTGTTTCTATCTAAAGTGGGAGTTTTCATGGGTCCACACAAATTTGAGTACACTAATTCAAGAGGTTCTCTTGCTCTCCTAGAATACCTAGATTGAAATGGTTTCCTATGTTGTTTTCCTAAAATGCAAGATTCACACTTTCCATTGAGTTCTACAATAGATGGTAAACCCCTAACCATTCCTTTCCTAGACAACAAACTAAAACTAGAAAAGCTTAAGTGCCCATACATTAAATGCCAAAGTTTGGATGGGTCTTTGATGAGTGTCCTGAATGAAAACTACTATTCCACTGTCGACTATTGTGTGATTACTATGAGTGCCAATGAACAATGTTGTTGTTGTCCATTTGTTGTGTCTACTGTAGATACTATGTGCATCTTGAGAGGAGACATTTTGTTTCTCATCATTTGCACTGCAACTATCACTTTCTTGCTACCTCCTTTTTTGAATATCTTGCACTCTCCATTCTCCATCAAGATTTTGTAACCATTTTAGACCATTTTTCCAATGCTCAATAGATTATTTTTTATTTCGAGGTATGTGCAGGATCATGATGGGCCAAAAAGTGGCGTTATGATGGGTATGTGTAGGGTATGTGGCTGACGACTTTTTTTAACCCAAAATTGATGAAATGAAAAGGGTTTTTAAAGGAGATTCTCAGATTTCCACCAATATAAATTATGCTTTACTTTGAATTTAATAAATAATTATTATTCATTTTCTATTTGAATTACGACTAAAGTCCTAATTGATAGGCTGGATGAAAAAAATCTATAGCCTTCAAACAGTATCACATTTTTTGAATCTAAAACATGTGTCACATTTTATGCTTCGCATACTATAGGATTAAAAAAAAAAAATTTCATGAAGTTTTGGACAAGTTAAGGTGGTCAGACATACGAGTTTTTATATTTTTAAAAATTTGTAATAAAAAATTCATAATTAATTATTTACCTAGAAAAAAATTACAAAAAAATATGCATCACATCGGGACATGAGTTCTCTACTTATATCTAAAATATTATAAAAAAAATATTATCATTTTGTTGTGGTTAGGGTGGTCAGACAGACAACTACTTCTTATATTTTCCCTGAAATTTAAGTACTACTGCATTGAAATTTCAAATTTTCACCAAATAGATTTTTTTTAAAAATAAAACTAGTAGTTTAGAAACTACATTCAATTTTATATAGATTCTATTCTTACATATTTTTGAAATTTTATAATATAGATAACTTATTCAAATTTTTACGTCAAGTTTCTTAACTCTGAGTTTTCTGAAATTTTCACCACTTAAGGGCCTGTTTTGTCCATGTTGATCTTGCACATACCCTCCAGGGACATAATAAACATCGTGGATTTGTTGCCTCTCACCATTCTTGGTTTAAATGCTGACAACACCTCTTCCAATGATGGGAACTTTCCTATTGTTTCCCATTTTGATTTCTATTTTTATGTTGCTATCTATGGAGGCAAATAAGTTTTTGTTATCATTCATGTTGTTGTTTCATCCACTATCCAAATACTATATTTCATCTTTGTTGTGTTCAACAAGGTTGAAAATGATGAATACATTGGATTGTATCTCATTTTTAGCCTTGTTTTCATTTGCTACATTTGCATTTTGGCTCCCATGGTCACTTTGCTTCTTTCTACACTCACTAGCATTATGAACATACTTGTGATAGTAATAACATTGTACATTTCTCTTGTCATACCTTTGAT
Organism: Sequoia sempervirens; assembly: GCA_007258455.2. Classification (NCBI taxonomy): domain Eukaryota; kingdom Viridiplantae; phylum Streptophyta; class Pinopsida; order Cupressales; family Cupressaceae; genus Sequoia; species Sequoia sempervirens. The sequence goes on from VDFB02058242.1 coordinate 414,759,495, forward strand.
TCAAACTATTGCTCTTCTTCTAGTTCTAGTTTGCTAACAGTGAGTTGCTCAGCTCCTTTGTGCTTTCAGAACCTCCTCTTCCAGAATTTCTTTTTCCTCTGCCTCTTTGACCTCTACCCCTACTATTTCTTCCTCTTCCCTGACCTCTTGCATTGGTATGAGCCTTGAAGGCTTGCTCTAGGGAAGGAGCATATTTGTTCAATGACTACTCATGGGTTTGTAGTGAACCCAACAACTCATCTATAGTCATTTTGGACAACTATTTTGCCTCTTCAATGGAAATGACTATTGGATCAAACCTAGTAGGTAGACTTCATAGGATTTTCTCAATAATCCTTTGTTCTTCAATTGTTCCTCCATTGATTCTCAACTGATTTATCAAGGTAGACACTTTAGTATGAAAATCAGAAATTGACTCACTATCTTTCATTTGTGGGGTCTCAACAGCTACAACTTCACTAACCTGACTTTATTAGTCTCTTTATAACTCTTTTGCAATATTTCCCAAGCTTGTTTTGAGTAATTTGCTCCTACAATACGTAGGAAAATAGCCTCGGTCAAGGCTACCTCAATCAAACTGAGGGATTTTGCATCCTTCATATTGGTCTCCTTCAAATGATTCTTTTGTGCATTAGAAAGGGCTCCATAGGATGTTTGGTCTATAATGTCATTGAAACCATTTATGACCAACTCCCATAGGTCATTTGCAACCAATATTATTCTCATTTTCTTAGCCCAAATGTCATAGTTCTGCCTATCAAAATTTGGTGTCTGCTTGCAACCTTTGCTCTCACCTCCTATCATTTTTCTTCAAACTTAAGAAGATTTACTAATCCCTAGATAACCTAGGGATTAACCAAACACACCCATAATAAACTAACTACCCAGAAAAATAGGGCTTTGATATCACTTGTTGGCAGGTAGGGGTGCAATAAAACACATAGTCATTGTTGTGACAGGAAGGAAAGAGCAGAAGATAACACATAGAAAATGCGCAAAGACAACACAATGTTTGACATAGAAATTAACTTTTCATGTATTCCTTGTTTTCTTCAAAATACAATTTTTTTTTAGAGGAAATGCTTTGTTTTACACAACAAAATAAAACTAAAATATTTGGACTGATGTCCAATACTGGTGCTACACTCACACATCAAAAAATGTAACTAGCTACAATCCTATAGCTATAGCTGTCACTATGTTGTGTCTGCTAAACTTTTGTGCACTGCTACTGTCAACTAGACATTCGCTCCTTCTGCTAAACATTCCTTTTGCTATTGTTACAGGATTTTCTTTTTAAATGCTTAAACTAGCTTCAAAATCCAGTGAATACATTATTTTTGTCTTTTTGATTTTAGCTCATGAGAATGAGTGCTCAAACCAAATTTTAAATCCACCTAGAACACATTAATTACTATAGGTATATGTTGGCCTATTGCAAGCTAAAAAATGAGCACTTCAATTTGAATTATAAAATACCAACCAAATTAAATGCTAGCAGGTTGGCAAGCTGCAAGAAAGCTTACGTGGGGGTAGGCAAAAATGTCTAACTAAAGATTAATTTTCCAATAGTTATGTGCCTTTTCCACATTTATCAACATAACCCTCTATTTCTGCACAATCCATTTTACTTGGCTTCAACGTTAATTTTCTTTTTTATTCTTCTGATGTTGCACCCCTTCTCCTACATGCAATGTGCTTTGTTCTATTTGATAATCTCCATTTAATCCACTGGCCTATGGTATTTTGAACTTCCATGCCTTTTCATTTTAAACCTTAGAATTTTTTAATCTTCTTTCTCCCAAGAAACCAAAAGTCATGGTTTATTCTTAATGCAAAATGGATCAAACTAGGAATATGATTTAAATAAAGACATTTTTTCAATTGAAAATGACAACAATTTCTTTCAACCACCTCCAAATCGACCACTGACGTCAAATTGAACTGCATTCCAAGAAAAAATGACAAAATGATTTTTTTTGAAAAGAAATATTTTTGGTTGATGCAGATAGCTCTTCCATCTAGGATGCTCCTACATCAGACATGCTTGGTAAGAAATTTGTGAGAATAGGCTTACAAAGGTGGAGCTTCATGATAGAATCACCCTTTGAGACTACAAACAATCTCCAATGAACTCCATCATTGATAGCACGACCTTCTTTTCCAAATACTTCCTCTTCTTCTCTCCATGCCCTCCTCTAGCATGCATTCACTAAAAATTACCCTTGTAACCTCCTCATTGCAATCATACCTTGATCCTCATGAATATTCCACCTTTTTTGCTATAATTTTTCACTACAATAATTTCTTGTCAGCCCTCAACTGCTCATGACTTCACACCTGCAATGATACTTTTGAGTTACTCTTCCTCAATCCATAGGTTTCACCATAAGTTGCCTCATAATCGATAATCTACTTATGCCACCAAACCTCTTCTCACTTCCCTCTACACCTGCAAGTCTTGGTGTTGATTGCTTCACAGTCAATGATCTATCAACATGCTCAAGACCACTAGCTCTGATACCATTTGATGAAGAGATAACTTCTCTCACAACCAACTTCTCATCCAAATTCATAACAAAAATATTAGAAATGACTCCATGGTTGATTAACTCTTAAATTGATAATTCCATTTTTCCATTTCAAACGATTCATAATTACACAACCATAAAATCTAATTTGCAAGTAAACAAATGACTTTATTTAAACATATTTCATTAAATACATAATTACAATACTTAGGCAACTCCATTTCCTCTATGCATTCCTCTTCCTTTATGGATGTATTATTTCATTAATTTTATGATCTTTCAGCCATAATAAAATTTCTTATTATACATTCTTCTATCTTACATACTCTTATTTCACTTTCCCATGAGCTTCATAATTTTCTATTCTTATGAAAATTGGTGTAGATGTGCTTGAGCATGATAAAAAAATTCCTTGAAGAACCCCTCTTCTCTTTGTTAGTGACTCTTTTTCCCTACTCTCTCATGATACATCTAGTGATCTTCTATCATTTGGTGTTCATATGTACATAGTGAGAACAAGCCTTCACATCTCAGAATAGCTTTTTTTGTTCATCTATGGGTTCCCCTACTTGTGCCTCTTTAGTTTCATCTTGTATTAGGGATTTTAGTCATGTTAATACACGTGTTATGCCTTTGCATGACATTTCTAGTCCTTCTCTATATTGTGGCTTGTAGTTTATCAATGATCAATATATTTAGTGATGATCATAGTGAGTTATTTTTATGGAGTTGATGATTGAACCCAAAAGATTCAAGAAATAAACTACAAGAAATTAAATGTCACAAAGAGAAATCAAAGCAAGATAAGTTTGCTAAGCATCCTAAGAAATTGTGTTGATGTAATAACTTGAATGGATATAATTTTACATATGAGTAATTATAAAATCAAAAAGAAAAACATAGATGAAACCTTAGGTGAGGATTATGTTATATCATGGTAGGTTTCCTCATCTTATGCATGATGCTATTAGAAATCTGAAATAGATTGATAACCTAAGGAATTTTATAAAAGAAATTTTAAGCTACATAAATTAGAAAAAGAAAGAAATGCAAACAAATGAATCTTAGAGATATGAAATGTTAGAATGAAAGAAATGCATTAATAGCTTCAAAGATGTCAAATACAAGCTAGGTAGTGTTCTTATATAGAACTATGAAGAGGATGGAGGTAGCAAATCAACTAATAGGAAGTGACCACCAATAACCAAGAATATTCAATAAAGTGATAAAAAGAGTAAATGATCCAACCTTCAAGAATGGGTACATCTCATCAACTTCTCTCCTAGTTATTAAATAATAAAATCACTTTATTATCCTAAGAAAGATTACTAAAAGTGTAGAAAAAAATTATGACTAAGGGAAAATAAATTAACCCAATAGATGTAAAATATGACGTGTCTCGACAAATGAGGTCATGTTAGGTACCCATGTACATATAAAATACCCCAAAAGAAGAAGAATTCCCCCATTAAAAACATTGAGAGAGAGAGAGAGAGAGAGATAAAAACCCCACGAATAGAGAGAGAAATGAATTGGAAGGACCAAGTAGACCCACCCCCAAAGAGATACAATGGTAGAATCTCAAAACTAGATGTAGAGGATGGTATGTCATTATCGAACAACGTTCCTCCCCTTAGGAAGAAACAATACAAAAGGTGCATGCAAGTTATCTTTGTTGGAAGGGGATTCACTCTGAGAGGGGGGTGAATCAAAGTGATACATATTTTAACTATTAAAGCACAAAAATTTTAACCTTTAAGAAAATATGAAAGATTTTGTTTGAATCTTAACTCAATGCAACTTTGTTTGTGCAAGTGAAACTTGAACCTTGACTTCACATACATTAACACTTATTAAAAGCACTATATGATATGTTCAATTGAACTTTATGAACAATCTTGATGTGCTTTTCAAAACAAAACTTAAAGACTTCACAAAATATAACTTTGAAAAATTTCACATATGGAGTACAAAATGCAGATTTCAATTTGCTCTATGAAAGAATTTTTGCATTAGATTTACATACATTAAATTTGCATGACCAACTTGAACATTTTAAAGTATCAGAGCATTGAATTACATCAATATGAAAGAAAATGAGAGAGACAAATAATAACACATAACACAAACATTTCTTGAGTGGAAAAACCCTCATGGGGTATAAAAAACCACTCGCTAAAAATTCCTTTTCATTAATCAAAGAGCACCAACTCTGTAACAAGTTTTTGAAGCACCAAATTCATAGGAGCACAAACTCTGTAACAATATAGGAGCACTAACTCCACCTAAATTATGAAGCACCAACTTCGGTAGGAGCACCAACTCTTTTACAAAGTTTCTCAAACACCATGCAAACTGTCAGGACCTTATAAGTGCATTATTTTGCAATTACAAAATCTCAATAGAGTACATATAAAAGATATACAATAATTCCCATTATAATCTGTATTGAATGAAATAGTACCAATATAATCTCACTGAAATATGCAATCTCTATAATAAGGATCAGAGATATATAGACTGGAAACTAATTATCATAAACCATCGCGTAAAACCTCGGATGGAGACAAAATGGAGAGCCGCTTGTACTTGCCAAAATGTGAGACCTCAAGTCAAGAACCAAACCCTCGAGTTAGGGTTTTGAAAAAATAACTGAAAGATACAGTTTAAACAAACTATCAATTATTTCCATAGTTGTTTCCTTAATATTTGTTTCAAAAACAAATTCAAAGAACAAGATTTGAAATATTTCCAAACAACCAAAAGATTACATTTTTCACCTTTTTCACTTCGAAGAAACAAGAAGAATGTTCAAATATTACCTTTGTTATGGCGTTTCAAACTGCAAACAAAATCCCATAAAATTCTCTATTACCTCCGCTTCCAGCTCGTGGAGAGTCCACCAACCAACTCGCCACTCTTCATAATCTAACATATTTGAAAGCCAAGCCGAAATACTAGCTACAACACTCTCAAGCTATAATTGTAATCTCTTCATGGAGGCCCAACTAGGGTTTAGACTTGCAATGTGAAATGAAAAACATAACAATGACTTTTCCCTAATTTCCTTTACCATCGAGTACTCAACAAAAAAACAATAATCATTTGGAACCCACAAGCCAAATTGTAATCATTTTGAGTTCCATCAAACACCAACATCATAATGCTATAATCAAGTGCCAAATCACTGCCCACATGTATTTCCAAGGAAATCATCATTCTAACATTCGACTGTCCAAGTCACACATTGACTATATTGCTGCCAAAGTTCATGTAAAACCCGATACCATTGAAAATGTATATCAACTGTCGATGCCAAACATTAAGTGGAGCCTGATACCATGCAAGATGGTTGGCTAAAAAAACATTAAGTAAAATATGCACTTGATAACAATAGAGATGAATAAACTAACTATAATTTGTCCATAATGCTAAATGTTAGCATTTTAAATAGTATGTGTATAAAGGCTCGAACACAATGTAAGTTGTGTATCACAAACATTAAAGACTCCACCTTGTGAAAAATGCAAGAACTTGATATAATATTGAACCCGTGTAAAATGTGAAGGCCCAAGTGTATGTCGAAATACACTTTGTATGAAGTGATACAGTAAGTCCAAGCAATACCATTGCTTATTTCCCTTTGTAAACAAATGCAATATATATATACATATATATGTATTATTTTGAGTAAAAAATGAACTCCATGTAATGAAAAACTTATGAAGCTATATACAATAGCCAACTCATAAATACAAATTTGACTATGTATCAATACCAGGTATAGCATGAAATATAGCTTGAAAGAGCCCTGCATATGTCTAAATACAATCAAGTAAGAACTGAAGATCATCATGCCAAAATGAGTCCCATCAGATTAAGTATCAAAACGATATAATGATCAAACATATAAAATGATATAACCAGAAATCCAGTACCATAACCCAATCACTTGTTTAAGCAAGATAACATTTATTGCACATAAAGCTCAACCTAATCAGTACCACAAGATATAACAAATCTAAATGTAAACCAAAGCCATAATACTATCCATAGCCAAGGTACTGAATGCCAAAACAGGAATAAACCAAGAGTAAGGCAAGACTAAATCAAGTATCACAATGTCAATACCAAAATTCCATGAGTCATGATACCAAAGTGCCAGAACTGAACCAATGAATATGCCAAGACCAAAGTGCCATATTATCAGTTTTGACATTAAGGACAAATATGCACAAAGAGAAAGTCAACAATCTCCTCATTTTGAAATGAATATGTAGAAAAAAACTAAAATGTATGAAGTCTCAAAATTTGGTCAAGTTTCCCTATACTCGTTACTAAAGGCTCTCCACAATAAAATCAAAGCGTTCACTTGGCCACACTATTAGAGAAAATAATAATCTTCTAGAGATGAATGTATAACACAACCCAAAAAGACTCTATAGTATCTCCTTTAAAGATATCTCCTCACAAATATTAATCCAAAAGTATCACAATCCATGTCAAACTAGAACAAATGATCATGTAGAGAATGAACTAGAGGGTCAGAGTGTTCCCTCACAACATTTGAAGAAGAATCAAAATTTTCAAAGAGAAGATGAATACAAATTAATAGCATCTCCCAAATCTACAACGTGCATCTCCATAAACAATTTTGAAATACCTGTCAAGACATCATCCCTCAAAGTTGAATTTGAAAGACTATGCATTTCTTGCTCTAAGAAATCACTTGAGCCTTTCAAAGAAGCAACTCTAGAATTTGAAGTAGCAATAGATGTAAGGATGAAAGAGTTGTCCCCAAATAGAAGATGTACATGTTCTCAATAGTGTCATCTAGATCTGAAATTAGGGACTCTACAAATAAAAAAAGATGATTGCTAGAAATTGATCCAAATGAACTAAATCTAGAAGACATGAATGACATTGCAAAAAATAATTCTAGAAGCTCTTGAGAAGAAGAAAATCTAAAATCTCAAGTAGCAATAAGTATTGTTAACAGGGTATTAATGAATTGATTATCTATAGAGGATGGGGGCAACATAAGTTTAGTATATCCACAAAATCCTGTGTATCCAAAGGAAACATCACTATTAGATGAAGATCAATTTGTCCATAAAACTATTGAGAGAGAATGAGGGGAAGGGAGGGATTCCATTTGAGAGAGGTGATATTTTTTTTAAATTAATTAAGTTGAGTAAATATATTTTTTGAAAGGATGAGACTCTATCATGAAAATAAATCTAGTATAAAAATTGAAAAATACCATAAAAAGAAATCCTATTATATTTATAAAACATAGAAAAGAATATACTAAATATACATAAAAATTCCTATAAATATTTACATTAATTTATTTAGTTTAGGGGTGATAAAATCTAAGATAAATTTAGAATTTTGTAGACCTAAAGAAATCATTTCAAATCCCTACTTTGAGAAGATAGGTAGGTGCAAGCTAATTCCAATATATTCTCTCCTATATTACATATTGTACCAATTAATCATGTGTCCAAATGTATTCATCATCAACACTTTCCCTTATTATAGACAACCACAACTAATCCCATATCCTTTTAATTACAACAATTAACCAACACAATTTTACTCATCATAATGATATGTTCAAAATCAAGCAAGTTGTGTTTCTTAGCAAAAAAAGGTTGTCTATCAATGTGATCAATATGCAACATCTCATACACTTGATATATTTCAAAAATTTCCCTGTACTATTAATAAAAATATAGATCCTTATTCTTATACACTAAGACTAAAATTCTAAACTCATTGCATTTATTTGAGATAAGCAAATCTAATTTAGAGGAGGTTGTAAATATTGAAACTCTAGATGTCCTAGATGGTTGTGAATCCATGGTGCAAATGAAAATTCATACACATTTTTCATATGATGCTCATGAATATCCCACAATATCCCACCTAATGATGAAACACATGATCATCAAAATTAATGAGATATGTCTTTGAATAAATGGGCGTACCTTTGTATTCTTTATTTGAGATATGCATGATGATAATCCTTTCAATTTAAGTAGTGTAGAGGATCCCCATGGGGATAATATGATTGATTTTTTTTCAAAACTTGATTGGGATGATTCTTCACTAATTAATTTGTATGTGACTCTATGTAAGGAGCATGATGGACTTCAAGAGGAGATATAAGTTTTTGATGAGAACAAAATAATAGAGAATAGATGAAACGCCTTTGGTTAATGATATCACAAAATGACAATTTATTTTTCCTACTTATGTTTTGTTCTAGTCATTTATTTAATATTAATGTTGTTTGTATTATATACATATCTTCAAGTTTCAAATAATTGAACTGGTTATCCTTTTTAAAATTGAATGATGCCCAAGGTGTAGGAATACGAACTCTAATAGATAAAATTGTTTGAGTGCATGAAGTAACAAAATTAGGGTAGTTTTGAAATGTGTTTAGGCCCCAAGTCTTCATGTATTTTGTATAGAAGTGGTTTTGAGTATGTTCAGAGTTAGATTTTTTCTATCAAAATATATTTGTCCAAAACTTTTGCAATCAAAAAGTGTCTACTAGATGCATCTATTAAATCACATTGGCAGAAAGCTATAAAATTATTAAAATTTTATGTAATAAGATTTAGTGGGCCACTACTTCTACTTGTATGTATAGTATTAATTTAAAACTTAAAAATATCCTATATATAAATCTTATGTCTAGATTTGTATTTTTTGTTATATTTCAATTGATAATATTATTATTTTTATTTTTAAATTGTGAATGCCATTTGGACACATCTCATAGGCCCTCAAACAACATTCAATGACCTTCTTAGCATTATTTTAGATGAAATTATAATTTATAAAGTAATTTAAGTCCATTCATTGTATGTATTATCAAAATTTAAAATTAGAAAAAATGAAATATTTAAAATTCATCTTGTGTGTAACACTTTTGGAACAATATCACTATGCAGTGGCTATAACCTATCATGGTCTTAAGTTGGCACAAATCAAAGGCTATAAGAAAGTTTGGCTGGAGGGTGATTCTTTGAATATCATTAATAATTTGAAAAATTGTGCTCCCCCTTCTTGGACTATTGAGTCTTTGGTAAGGGACTCCATTGGTATTCTAAAATCTTTTGATGAATATTACATCTCTCACATTTTGAGAGGGTAATGGTTTAGCAGACATCTTCGCTAATATTGGAGTTAGAGAGGTTAGGGAATGGGGTTTGAATAACCCTCTCCCTATAGAGGCAATAGCAACTATCAACTATGATAGCCAATTTTAATTTTCCTAAGTTCTTATTATGGCTGGCGGCATGCATGTCTTTCTTCACGTGGCCAATTATTATGAGAAAGGATGGTAAGCCATATTTGAATCAAGTGAATGGTATGGGGGTTGGGCGCCATAGGGAATGAAACTCAATGTTCTTAATTCTCCTTTGCCTCATTTCAGTTCTCACATGGATTATGGGTGCTCCTAGCATTGTCTTCCAGACTTTTCCTTTCACTGAGTTTAGAGTTCTCAAGTCATTCCCTTCTGCTAACTTTGTCGATATGGGTGGAGATAGAAATCGAGCGGAACCCTTCTCATGCGAAGCTGTCAAGAAGAAGGAGGTTTGGTAGGTGTTGGAGAAAGGAGGGTTAACTCCTTACCTAGAGAAAATACATGGCAATAATCCTCGGGTTACAGTACTATTTGCTAAAGGATGGAATGATAAGGTGTTGAAGCTATACAGAACGGAGTTTGATGTCAATGAAGAATTTATAGCTAACATTACTGGACTGGCCATGGATGGTATGCAATTTTTTAGAGATAAAAAGGAGTTGCATACCACTATGCAAATCTTCTTCAAGGGAGATGAAGCTAAGGATTTGAGGACTGCGAGGAGTGGAGGCTACCAAAGAACCTCTCTTAAGGTGTTGTGGGGAGATTTTGCAGAAGAGCTAATGCATTTTATTACCTTGGAAGGATGCCTCTCAGTGGTAAATGCATACCACTTCATCTTGCTCAATCACTTCCAACATAAGAAAAGGATTTCCTTTCCTTATTACCTCATGATGTCTCTAGATTCGGGTCTCAAGGATCATAAGAAAAACCCTAAAAATCTCATTTTTCATGTGGGGTTAATCCTTCGTATTTATAATTATGTGAAGTCTTTTGAGGTGGCTAAGCCAATTGCTACCCCGAAGGGTAAACAATCTAAGCCAGCGGAGGAGTATGAGACTACCTTTGAAGAGGAACTGACTAGTAAAAAATCAAAGAAAAGGAAACTTATTTTGGAAAAAGAGTTGGATTTGGAGGAGGATGTGGACTTTGTCCCGAATTCACTTGCTTCTTTGGGGGTGGGTCCTTAATCCCCAGCTACAGGAAAGACAAAAAAAGGGGAGCTGTGTGCTAGCGAGGGTTATGTGACTTGTAGTGATAAGGTGGATTCTGATTTGTTGAGTAGGGGTGTGAAGGAGGAGAATTATTTGTATGGAGAGGCTTCTTCATCGTCCCCTATAACCAAGCAGAAGAAGGAGTCGCAAGAGGGATGCAAGAAGAAACAGGTTTTGAGGACTGTGAGTCAATTATTGGAGAGGGACTTTCCTCTCACTATAGCGGGTGGTCTGGATGTTGATGACTCTCCAAGTGTTAAGCTAGACTTGCAGCAGAAAGATAAGACTAGGTTTGTTGGTGGTTTGATTGCTTTGGATACCCAGGATGTGAAATTGGAGAGGCTAAAGAAGAGAAAGGTTGTGGCGGAGGAAATTAAGAGCTCCATCCACAAAATCAAGACTCTGGTTGTTGCTGGGAAAGGTAAGGAAATCTTTGCTGGTCAGAATAAGGTTAGCTCCTCTAAGGAGGAAGATGCTTTAGGGAAGGGGGTTTTTAATATTGATAGAGAAGAAATGTTTGGTGTGTTGGGAATTGCTCGTGAGGGTTCCATTATTTTTTTCAAACTGTTCAAATGGTTTTTTCATGAACTCAATAAAACTAATGTCAAAGTTAGGGGTGTGGTGAGTAAGGATGAGGATTCTTCTGTCCAAAACCATATAGATGAATTTTTTTATTCCTTAAACATTGTGGCAAACACTATGGTGGAGGAAACTCTTAAGATGAAACAGAATCTGGAAGGTAGAATCCTCACCCTTGAGGATCAAATGGAGAAAATTTGGGCTACTCTGATGAGGGGTGGGGAGGTTTCTAAATCTGTTGTTAAATTTGATTCTGCTGGTGTGATTCCTCTTGTGGTTAGTTCCAAGAAGCGTAAAGAAAGTGCTCATTCTGAAGAGATCGATGTTGCTGGTAAGCTGATGGAGGAGGAGGGTGCTGCTAAGAAGGGTCGGGAGAAGGGTATTGTTTTGATTACTAAGGTGAATATAGATGGACCTGGTGTTAGGACTAGAAACAAGACTAAAGCTTTGGTTGGAACTTTTGGTAAAGAAATGCCTGATGTTTTGGATGATGCTCAAAAGGCTGTGGTGAGTGACGTGGAGGCGACATATATTGTAAAAAACATGTAGTGTTGTTGGTTGGGGTCCTCCTTTTTGGTTGACTTTTTGTTGTTGGGTCGTTGTTGATGGACTGATTTATGCTTAGTGTTGTTTTCTTTAGTTTCAAGCTGCTTTCTTTTGCAAGGGTTAGAGGCCCCTTCAAAACACACCATGTTTTAGCTCTAATCGAAAATACTTTGGAACAAAATTTGTAATAATTTACATAAATGACACCATTAGTCACTTCAACCTCGGGTACTTTAACATTAATAGTGAAAAAAATAAATTAATTTCTATGAACAAACAAACTCAATCTTGAAACAATATGAAACCCTAAAATATTGTACATTGAATATAAATATCTAACATAAATCTTTAGAGGTTAATAGAAATATTCACATCAAATAGCTACTTTTTAGCTATATATTCTATTTTAAGGATCAATGTCAAATTATTGTACTATAAAAATAATTTTAATGTAATTTATTTTCACAATCTTCTATAAAAAATCACAATGTAATTATCGTTTAGAGATAGAAATTGATAGTTGTAAAAATAACATAGCTAGTTGTATGTATGAAGGGTATAAATAAATAAAGATATAAAAATAGATATTTAATAAATTTTATAAAAAGAAGGGATTTATTTATAGTATTTGTGCAATTAGAGGACATTATTTAAGATTCTATGATTATGGGGAATATAAGATAAGCATACTAAGTGAATCCCTTAAAGATGTAATGAACAATCACAACAAACATACAAAATTTTGTTTCTAATAGTTAGTAATGGTGGGAGTTTACCATTTGATTTGTATTTTAAATTGAATTTGGGTTCAATTGCACATCATGTGGGGTTACTTCCTCATATCATAGGATTGATGTACGACAACAAATAAAAAATCTTATGTTCAATAATAGATATGTAGAAATGTGGGTCATTGAAGAGGTAAATCGTGAGAGTGAGGTAGGGGTCAATGTAAGATCAAACACATGAAAATATTTGTAAATAAAGATCAATGAAAATATATAAACATTAAAATAAAGAAAAAATCATAACACAAAAATGTATATCATTATATAATTATACTAGCATACATACATTAAATATTAATATATATAAAATATGTCAGAGAGTTATCCGTATCCACAATATCTTGAAAACTTAGATATAAAAACAACCTTTCTATTTTATTTTTTCCTCTTTTTGCATGCAAATCATTTCACATTCTAAAAGTAAAATAAATTCTAATTTCAAAAAAGTCATAAAATATTTTAAGTAAAAAAGCTTTTGATTTGTATCTTTTAAATAGGTTGTTAGGAGAAATAAACCTCTTCTTCTAAATTTTTTAGTTCAATTGAATTTTATTGATCTTAGAATATTTTGAAAAGCAAGAAAGATAATATCTTCCAAATAAATTTTAAAAAGGATATAACATCCATTTTTCTCTTATTTTAAAAATAATTTGAAATCTATAATAAAAAACATCTACATACAATGAATGTAGTTATGCAGTTGCATGTCATTTGAACGTCAAATTCAAGCTAAAGAGTTTTTCCTTACATTAAATTTTGCTTTTTGGTGGATGTCATTGTAATATCGCCTTTGACGTAAATAAAACATACAACATAATAAAAATTAAAAGAAAATCAACTCTATATAATAATTTCACATTTTGATAGGTATATGTTTTATTGAATGTTGAACCATTCTTTGTAGCGTCATGACATTAAATATTGTCATTGTATTATGAATATGTTTATGTTTACTTTCGAAGTATAACCAGTAAAGGTTAGGTGAAGTCTATTGATAGGTTATTTTTATTATCTTAATTATGCTTGCAGACCCGGGACATTCAAGACTGCGTCATATAATGACGATTGTAGTTATATTATGAACTACTTTAGCATCTTGAATTGTTCTATTTTAGACTGCTTAATAAATATTTTTTTAAATATCTCTCCTGTGGAATATTTTAAGACTGAATCTTAAAAACTTTGTTCCATCATAAAGTATATATTATCAACTTTCTACAACCATGTAAACAGTTAATTTTATTTTATTTTCTGGCCGGCCACATCTAATCAGATATATGTTTTTTCATAATGAATGATGATGGTCTGGATAAAACTCTATATTCAATTGCAATGTATCGTTTTCCTGGACTGGCCAAAAACTCTTTTCTGTGGGAAGAAGTCATGATTTGAATAAGGATGATAAGTATTATTGTAGAGATTTTCAATAACTAGTAATGGCACTTAAAAAGTGTAATGGGCACGCTAGTAGGTGTTATATACAAGTAATGTAGGTTATAGAAGCAGTTGAAATTATAATGGCAAGGGAAAACCATATTAAATTGAAAAATATTTAAAAGGTTTATATTTGTAATGATTAATCAATTGTTTCTTATTTAGAAGTTTGAAATAAATATTATAAGATTTATTTTCTAAGAAATTATATTATATTTTAAAAATGCTATTTTATGTAAATAAGAAAAATTTCAAGTCAATTTTAAAAATAAGAGATTATTTCATAGAAAACAAAATGAATAGTAAAGAAAGAATAATATGTCATAAAAACTTACAAAATATTTAGTTGAGAGAGAGAGAGAGAGGAGGGAGGGGGTGAGAGTAGCAAGAGAGAGGGGATACTAAAGTAAATGTTTGTAAATTTATGTTTGAAAGGATGAGACCTTTTTTTGAAGGAAATCAATCTAATATAAAATCTAAAAAGTATCATAAATAAATTGTATTATATTCATAAAATAATAAAATGAACATACTAAGTATACGTCAAATTCATAGAAATATATACATGAATTATTTAATTTAAATGTTAGAAAAGCTAAGAAAAGTATTAAGTTTGTAGACCTAAGAAAATATTTATAATTCTTACTTTAGATGCAACCTAATACCAATATATTCTCTCTTACCTTTCATCTTTGATCAATAAATCATATAAAAAAATGTTCATTTTATAACACTTTTCTTTATTACACATAACTAGAGTTGATCCCAAATCCTTTAATTTACAACAATCAACCAATAAAATTTTAATCATCATCGTCATAAGCTCAAAATTAAGCAAGTTGTGTTTCTTAGAAAAGCAAAGCTGCTCATCGATGGTATCAATATCCAACTTCTCACGCATTGGCCCTGATATACTATAAGGTGCATATATTTAAAAAAATCGTCATATTAATAAAAAAGATATAGAGCTTTTTTCACTTGATTAAGAAGAGAATGACAGTAGGGGAGAGGGGCCATAGTGGAGCGTGGTCCAATAGTAGGGATAGAATTAGTCCTCAGTGGACCTCATAGTGGATCATCTTAATATTCAATTGCAAAACACTTTTTATCCATAAAATACACAAACTAACAAATTATGTGATGCCACATCAACACACCAATAAAACATGACTTAGTGCACCAGTATCAGTTTCACTTTTTTTTGGGCCTTTTTGGATACCTCAATAAAAATCATGTTGATGTGACATCATATTTAATGATGTGGTCCTAAAACAAAATATAGAAGCACATGAGTTGCCAAATAAATTGTTGTACAAAATTAAGAGTGATTTGAAATTTCCATGTAAGATTTTGAGAAACATGAAGTTAGAATGCTCCATTATAGGCCCCCTCCCCTAATAATAAAATTCTAAATTCATTTCATCTACTTGAGATAAGTGAATATAGTTTAGAGGAGGTCATAAATTTTGAAACTTTGGGTGTCTTGGATGGTTGTGAAGCCACATTGCATATAAAAAACACACATATTTTTCATATGATGTTGACGAGACAACCTACAATATCTTGCCTAATGGTGAAACATGAGATCATTGAAATTAATGAAAGAGATGCATATGAACTAGTAGTAGTGTCTTTTCATTCTTTATTTTAGCCATGCATGATGATAATCCTTTCAATTTAAATAGTGAAAAGGATCTTCACGAACATGATATGATTGATTTGTTATTTAAACTTTTTTGTGATGATTCTTAACTAATTAATGTTTATGTGGGTCTATACAAGGAGCATGGTAGAGTTCAAGAGGAGATACTATTTCTTTCAACAAGCAAAAAAATAAAAATAAAAATAAAAAAAAATAAATGAACATCTTTGGTTGATGGCATCAAAAAATGAGAATTTATTTTGTCTACCTATGTTTTGTTTTAAGTTGCTTGGCTAAAAAGACATGATTATATAATGAACCACCCCCAAATTTTAATTCTATATCACATCTTCAAGTTTTAAATAAATGAATTGGTTATTACTTTTCAGAAATGAATTGGTTATTACTTTTTAAAAATTCAAGGATGTTCTATTAGACTAACAACTCTAATAGAGAAATGGCCAATCATGAATGTATGAAAAAAATTGAGAAAATTGAGGTAGTTTTGAATTTGTTCATCCAAGCATTTATGTATATTTGTACACATAGTTTAGGAATTTTACTTCATTTTAGTTTATCTTAATGATGAAATTTTACTGTGCCATTTTTTCGAACAAATTCTAAACACACTTGACTTCAAGTTCTATTCATTAAAAATATATTTTCTAGTCAAAAATATGTTCTAGTTAGATTTCTTATAGTGCAAATATATTTGGCCAAGATCTTTGCAATCAAAAGTGTTTGCTACATGTACATGAGGCATCACTTTGATGAAAATTATATTAATAATTAAAATTTTATCAAAGAAATTAAATAGTTCCAGTATTTCTACTTGTGTATATAATATTTTTCAAAAAGCCTAAAAATGTTCGTTTATAAATCTTATACATATATTTTTTTTAAATATTTTTTGTTATATTTCAATTGATAGTACTATTTTTATTTTAAATTTTCAATATCATCTAGTTTAATCCTACGGCCCCCCAAACAATATTAAACTGACTTCTTAGCATACTTTTAGATAGAGCTTGTCCTACAAAATTGTCTACAAAAATAAATTGATCAAACAATTTGTATGTATTATCAACATCTAGAATTGAAAGAACAAATTTCAAAGACTTTTGGAGTTCATATCTTATGTAACATTTTTGGTACAAATTTGTAAGACTTCTTTATGGATGACAACATCAGTCAATCCAATCCCAACTACTTTATCATTAATAGTGAAAGATATTAAATACTATTAATAAACAAGCTCAATGAAACCCTAAAATCTTCTAGATTGAGTATAAATAAAATATAAATATATGATGTAACTTTAAAAAAAAAAAAAAAAAACAGCTATCAAGCCAAACCAACCTGTCATGTTAGAAAAACCTTCATTTCAAGAATCAAATTGAAAAATTACAAGATGGTTGCATTTACATTTTACTCACATGAGCCAACTTAGATTAGGATTGTAAAAGATGGTTGCATTCATATTTTGTTGATAAGGATCAACTAAGATCAAGATTAGTAATATTTGTTTATTCATTTATTGCTTACTTAAGCAATTGAGATTTAAATTGTAAGATGTTTGCATTCATATTTTATTCACATGGATCAACTGAGATAAATATTAGTAATATTTGTGTATTCATTTCTTGTCTACTTAAGTAGTTGAAATTTAAATTACAAGATACTTGCATTCATATTTTATTCTCATGAATCAAATCAGATCAAAATTAATAATATTTATTTTTCATTTATTAAATGCTTAAACAACTTCCATTTAAATTACAAGATGATTGTGTTTATATTTTATTAATTCTTATTCATTTATTACTTGCTTAAGCAATTGCCATTTATATTACAAGATGATTTCCTTCATATTTTATTCACACTGACCAACTCAAATAAAGTAATATTTGTTTATCCATTTATTGCCTACTTACGTAGTTGACAATTAACGCCTACCAAAAACTATAGTATTGATTTATAAAGTATATATGCAACATATTTGAACTCCTATCCTCTAGAGTGGTTTCCACAAAACTAAGCACACAGAAAAAGCCTATGAAATGTAGGAAAGATTAAAATCAAATCTATATATATTACATTGCCCACATTCCAAATCCGTATTCTCATTTGCAATGGCCTTGAAAGCTCCATTAAAGTTGTTTCTCATCATGGTCTTCCTTGTAGTATTTACGCCTTGTTCCAAGGTATTTGTACAGAAGAATATGGTGTTTTACATTGATAACACTTTAACTGGATCAAACATCACAACCATAAGAGTTGTAGGAGTAAATGGCTCATCCTCATATTTGGTGAAGTTGTTGTGAAGAAAAAATTTGCTACATGTGTTGCATCATTTTTCTTTTTCCATGCTATAAAGTGAGGCATTTTTGAAAATCTATCAACAACCACAAAAATAGAATCCATACCTCATTGTGTTCTTGGTAATCCAAGCACAAAATCCATACTTACATCTACCCACAGTTTCTCTAGTATTGGTAATGGCTAATATAGGCCTGTATTTGGACTCCCTCTTTTGGCATATTGACAAACATGGCATCCTTGCAAAAATTCTCTAATTTCAGCCCGCATCCTTGGCCAAAAATATCTTTCACTAAGTTATGCCATTGTTTTATTAGCTCCAAAATGTCAAGCTAAACCACCACAATGTTTTTCTCTTATCAAATTCTACCTCATTGATCCTTGAGGTATGCAAAGTTGTTGTCCGCTGAAAAATAGTCCATATTGTATAAAATAATCTATCCAAGGTGTCTTATCAACACTAGTAGGTTCCATACATGTTGTCCATGCATCCTTAAAGTCCAAATCATCCTTATACAACTCTTTCATAGTATTAAATCCAACTACTTCAGCTCTCATTTCGGTCAACAATGTTGCTCTTCTACTCAATGCATCTGCCACCTTAATTGAACTCTCACTTCTATGGTTGAGAAGAAAAGTATATCCTCGTAATAATTCAACCCACTTCATATGTCTTTGGTTCAACTTTGTTTGACTAATATTAATGAATTGCAAAGCATGATGATCCGTGTAGAGAATAAACTCCTTTGGAAGCAAATAATGACGCCACTTCTTTAAAGCTTGCACAATGGCATAAAATTCTTGGTCATAAACTGAATACCTCTTCTTGGCATCATTAAGCTTCTCACTAAAATATGCAATAGGTCTACCTTCTTGACTTAAAACCGCTCTTATGGTTGTCCCACTTGCATCACAATCCACTTGAAACACCTTTCCAAAATTGAGCAATGCCAATTTCAATTCTTCGGTGACTTTCTTCTTCAAAACCTCAAAACTTTTATCTGTTGATGTTGTCCACTTAAACTCTTTCTTATCTCCCCTTATAGTTTCAGTTATGGGTGCACATATCCCATTGAAAATTTGAATAAATTTACGATATAAACTTGCTAAACCATGAAAAATTCTATCATGTACATTTCTAGGTGTTGGCCATTCAATGATAGCACATACATTTTCTAGATCCATTTGCAGCCCTTATTGAGAGATAACATTTCCCAAATAAACTAGTTTCTCCTTCATAAGACTGCACTTTTTCTAATTAACCAAAAACCTTTCTTCTTTGAGCCTTTGTAAGACTTGTCTAATATGCAACAAATGCTCTTCTTTGCTGCTGCTAAAAAATAGAATATCATCAACATAGACAATCACAAACTTCCCTAAAAATGGTTTCAATACTTCATTCATTAACCTCATAAATGTGTTGGGTGCATTTTTTAACCCAAAAGGAATCACTAACCATTCATACAACCCCTCTTTTATCTTAAAAGAAGTCTTCCATTCATCACCCTCTCTTATCCTAATTTGGTGATATCCACTTTTTAAATTAATCTTGGTAAAATACCTACTCTTTCCCAAACAATCCATGAGATCATCCATTCTTGGTAAAGGAAAATGATACCTTATTGTTATTTTGTTGATGGCTCTTGAGTCCATGCACATTCTTCATTCACCATCCTTCTTTGGTGCTAACATAGTTGGTACCACACAGGGGCTAAGGATCTCTCTAATTAGTCCTCTTTCTAGTAATTGCTACAATTTTTTGTTCACTTCTTCATTTTTTGCAAAGGTCAAACTATTACCTTTTTGGGTAAATTTTTTCTCTCGGAATCAAATCAATGTGATGGTTGATGCTCCTCATAGGTGGTAGTCCTTCTGGTAAATTATCCTTGGACACAATTTCATCAAACTCTTCAAGTAGCTCCTTTACTTCTAAAGGCATGTCACTACTATCCTTTGTTGCATCGACTTGTAGCTCCTTGGGAACTATTGCAAAACATAGTTTCTCCCCTTTAACCTCTTTCAAGAATTACTTCCTTGTCACTAGCAATGTTCTTGGACCACTTTCTGCCTCTTCTTCCTTGGTTGCCAATGGTGTAAGAGTATGTTTTCTTCCATTTTTCTCCAATGTGTAAGTGTTTACTCTTCCATTATGGATTTCCTTCCTATCAAACTACAATGACCTCCCTAAGAGTAAGTGACATACATCCATGGGCATGATGTCACACCACACCTCATCTTCATAAGTGCCTATTCCAAAATTCACAAGGCATTGTTGATCAACCATGACATGGTGCTCTTTTTTATAACCATGAAACCTTGTAAGGGGTAGGGTGAGCTATCCTTTTTAACCCCAACTTGTCCATCATTTCAAATGAAACTAATTTATTAGTGTTGCCACTATCTATTATGACTTTGCAACATTTTACCTAATTTACATATTGTTCTAAATAAATTTTTCCTTTGGACAGGTTCATTTTCTTTTTTGGTTGGCTTCAACAATTTCCTCTTCATCATAAGCGCTTCTCCTCTCTCAGGTTCATTTGGTTGACTAAAAAACCTTGTAGATTCATTATCCCCCTTTGCTACATGAGCACTTATTGCCCTTGTTCTCTTTGATCCTTCTGATCTGCATTGTAGGCATTCATAAAATCTATGGCCTAAATCTCCACAGTTAAAACATCTCCCTTGGAAGCCTCTACCTTTTCCTCTTCCATATCTACCTCTACCTCTCAATAGGTATGGTCTTGATCTTGTTTCATCCTTCTCCTTTTGAATTTTTGATGGGCTGACGTCGTTACTATGGCTGTAATTTTTCTCTTGTTGCACTTCCCCTTTGTTGAATCCACCTCTAACTTTGTTTGTTGCTTGCTTCCTCGCAAATTTCTTCTCATCCTTTATAGCATATTGATATGCTTCTTCCACATTTTGTAGCCTTATCATACTTAGCTCATCTTGAATATTCAACCTCAATCCATTAACATGTCTAGCCACCTTCACATGCTCTAATTCATTATGACCAAATTTGATGTAAATATTGTAAAACTCCTTGGTATAGGCCTTCGCACTTAGCTATCTTTGTCTTAAATTCTGCAATTTCTTGAGAAGTTAAAGCTGATAATCACTAGGAAGAAACTTATCCTTCATCTTTCTTACCATACAATCCAATCAAGTGATCTTGTCTTTACCATTTTTCCTTCTCTCAGTCTTCACCTCTTTCCACTAAAGTGTTGCATGAACTTTCAACCTTGTTTGATTAACCTTCACTCTTTTGGGGTCATCTACCTCACCACACTCGAAGTATTCCTCCATCTCTATTATCCAGTCAATTAGTTCATTTGGTTCTAAAATTCTTGAGAAGCTTCTAGGTAACTCTACCCTTGTTCCTTTCCCAATATTGGAAATAACTCTTATAAGCCTTCTTTCTCCTGCATCCATATCTCCATCTGCATTCTCACCTTCTTGTTCAACCATCTCTATTCCTCCTTCATCATCTTCTCTGTCATTTTCTTCATGTGCTCTACCTCTTCTCGTTCCACCTTCTAATGCATTCATTCTTTCCTACATTCCTCTTAAGGTTTCCAAAACCTCATCTATTCTTCCTGTTGCTTCTACAACTGCAACCTCTGCCATCCTTCTCCTTAGAGGCATCTTGCTACTCTAAATCTCCTTCTTACTGTAGTCTTCCTTGTTGCAATATCCCTTGTTGTACGGACACACCCATAGTTCACACTCAAAAGGGATTACCCTAACCCTAATCTCAGGCCACTATCCTTCTTCTTATAGTTGTAATCATGCTCTGATACCACATTGATGACACCCACCCCTTGTAAGCGCCTAAAAACTCACTTTAAATCAAGCAAACAGGCAAAAAAGGAGAGGTTGTGTTGTTGTAAGAAACTCACACAACCTCTACATAGGTTTAGACATGTTATTTAAGCCAAATAACAAGTTTAACAGGCATAAAATAAGTTGCAAATGCACAAACTAACTCGCTATAAAAAACAAACTATTGATGCAGGTACTCAAACACTGGTTGTAGGTGACTATTTAGAATTTCAGCAATGTAAGATACTTTAAACTCACACAGAATAGCCTAGACTTCTAGAACAACACATTTATATAATATTTCATGCAAATACACACTCAATATCAGAGAACCAAGACTTCGAAAAAAGTAAACAAGTTTTCATTAACTTAGAAAATACAAATAGTTACAATCTTTTTTCATAGTTACAACTGTTGTAGTAAAATATGGAATCTATTACCTTCTACTTTGACCTCTTACTATCTGCTACGAGCTTTTCTGACTACTTTTCAAAACATTCTCCTACTGTCCTATGATATTCTCTAGGAACCTCTTCTATTCGCCCCTATTTCTGTTGTTCTGACCTCTTTTTCTTCTTTGTGCTAGCTTCTTCTTTCTATTGTTCCGTTCTTCTTCACCCAACTATCCAAAATCTGGAAGCTTCTCTTCAAAATATCTCCAAAATCTCACCTAAACAACTACACCGTTCAAAAACTTGCATTAATTCCTCCAACAACCAATATTTGACTTCAAAAACTCCCACCTAATTGACCTTTTTTCATTTGTTTAATGTTGTTGCTCATTAAATGAGCTCACGGGAGGTAGTTGCTACCTCTAAATACAACAAAATTCAAATTTAAAATTTAAAACTACTAATACTTCCTTGATGTGGCATTAGTTAGGTAAAGTACAAAAGATATATAATTTTTAAATATTATTATGCGCCTGCATCGGTTGAGTCCTCCTCCAAGGTTGTGGGTAGAGTGAAAGGAATGTATTCTTATGTAGATGGTAAAGGTGCTTCTTTAACACTAGCCTTATCTACTATGTTTGAGAACGTGAAGTTTAATGGAAGTACACTTCAATTCCAAGGAGTCGATCCATTTTTTCGGAATCAAAGGGAGGTTTCTGTGGTTGAAGGAACTGGGAAGTTTCGATATGCTCGTGGGTATGCAACAGTTTATGATGCTCACATCACTAGCTTTAACACCATTGTGGTGTTTAATATTATGCTTAGATTTTATTAGATTACCAGTTAATAGGGCATAATTGTTGCCCATGAAGCTTTGCAGAATTAGCCTACTAGAAATTATGTATCTCGTATGATTAAATCTCTGCATTGTATACATTCAGAGATATTGATTAGCCATGAAAGTCCCCAATTCGAAAGTCGACTGTGTATAATTCACTATGATTATTAAATTTAAATTTGCATTACTTGTTTATATTTTTTCTTTTGGTTGGGCGTGGAGAGGGATGGGCGAGCAGAGGGGGGCGGTGTTAAGCTAAAAAGTAAAAGTCCACACTTAGTACAAATTTTGTTAACTTTTGAATTGAACAAAGTTGCTTGGAAAACAATCTGCAGGCACGAGGAAAAAATCTCAAAGGAGATAATAGTGAATAAAAAAGAAACTAAGAGTAGGAAAATAAGTATTGTATACAAATGATTTGATCAACACTAATAATATTACAACCAAGTGTGGATGTACAACAACATATTGAGTGAAGAAACAAGATCAATACCAAGAATAATCACTTTATATAGCATATCAGTATTTGTGTTGGTAATGAGAGCGGTCTAATTTTCCATTTCAATTGACTTGGAGCTGAATGGTCTGCTTCAACTAGTCCACAAGCATCTTTATTATTCTTTGGCATATCTAATAACTAAGAAGATCGAGACATAATCCCCAAAAAAATTCAAAGTAGAGTGTTCCAATCACAATTTCATCATGAAAATTAAAACTATAAAACACAATTTTTCATAAATGCAAGATAATGTCTAACTGTATCACAATGATGTTAATTTGTAAGTCCATTCTACACATTCCAATTCAAATATAATTGATAAACCTATAAATATAATAAATCATTATTTAAAAAATATATATAACTGCAAAATAAATGTATATGTATATGTATATTTGTATATTTGTATATTTGTATATACATGGATGAATGGATAGATAAATTTTGAGTTTCAATAAATTAATAAATACAATCAAAGATGTGTTTCTTTTATTTTTTTGTGCATTCAGTTTTTACAAAATTATTCTAGAAGTGCATACTTCAGTATACTTCAAAGATATATATATATATATATATATATATATATATATATATATATATATATATATATATATAAAATCTGTCGAACACTTTGAGTGAACTTTTGACCATATTTATTAACTAATTGAAACTCAAAATATAACATGGGTTTAAATTTTAATTGATTAATAAATATAATCAAATGTGGATCTCAAGTATTGGATAAATGTTTCCTATAATATATTAATCAATACTATTATTTTTAGTAGGTCTTAAATGTCAATGACCTAATTTGAGAATAAATAAATAAATAAATATTATTAATCCTAATCTAAACTAGACCATAGGAATACAATATGACTACAACTATCCTATTAAATTCCAAAATTAACTCTTGAAGACACAAATTGAACCTTTTTGAGAAAGTTTGAGAGGTTGGTTTGGCTTCATCTATATTTTATTTATTATTTTTAAGAGTTCTATTGCTTTTCATATTGTAATGATATTTTTATATTTTATCTATACTCATTGTAGTAGTTTTAGGTTTTCACATTTTTTTAGAATTTAACTTAATTTCAATAGTATTTAAAATCCTTTCTCTTTAACAATTAATGCTAAACCAATTAAAATTTAAGTGACTGGTAGTTTCTTTTATCCTATCAAGAAGCCCCTCAAAATTTTCTAAATAATGTTCCACGAGATATGAATTTAGAAAGTCCAAATGCTCTTTAAATTCAAAAGTTGAGGACATATATATACATGCCATGGATACATATAATTTTTTACTCTTCTAATAGATTCAAGTTCAAAGAATTATTTTAGAACAATCTATTTTAATATGAATTTAATATTAAGAGAAGCTAATATGTTTTCAAAAGATAGTAAAGAATTATTCACCATTAAAGATTGCACTTTTGCAATGGAATTATATTAGCAAGGATTTCTCAACGTTGTTCATATTGTTAAATTTATAAAAAAAAAGGGTTATAAAATAGAACAATTCAAAATATAGACTATAGAGCAAGTTTTGGGAAAAAAAAAAGTATTCAAAGTTGTTTGGGACTACACCAAGGGTCCTACTATGTATGTATCTCTTTGATATATAAAATTAAAAAATATAATCAAAATTAGTTTCTCAAATTAGAATTTATGGGCTCCAAAAGTTGGGCCTTCTACATTAGAAATATAAAAATTGGACACATAAAAGAGTTGTTACGGGGAGTCACACTTGCTGACCAACTTATGATGAATGTTATGAAACATCATAAGACATGTTTGGTTGGAGATAATGGAACCAAAATGGAACACCCATTTTGGTGAGTATATTACAACAAGGTGATGATAAATGGAAATAATATGATATTTTCAGCCTATGGACCCTCTTGAGATTTAGGTGTTTGATTTCTAAGCTAATGATTTGGGTAACACTTTTGGGTAGTTTTAATTCATAACTTTCTAATTACCATTTGATGGTTCCAAGTATTGTATCTTCTATATCTTAGGTTCTTGAGATGGATGTTTGTGATTTTTGAAAATATTGTTAGCTTCCAAGAATTCTTCAAAATTTTCTTTTGGTAGTACTCCTATAAGTACTTTATTTATGATTATATTGTGACTTTGTTGTTTACTAAATAATAAACTAAATTTCTTTGGAGTGTGTGGTTTTTATCTTGAGATGGTTTTCCCCAAATCCATATGTTTTATGGCATAATATTTATCTTATGATATGTGTTTCTTATTTTTCTAATTGTTAAAAGATCAAAATTTACACAACTCTCTCCTCAATATTTTAGTATAGGAATCATTTCTACATACCTTGCTTCCTTTCAAGATCTAATGCAAAAGAGAGGCATTCCAAGTTCGAAGTGAAGAATAGATGGTTATGCTAATGGCTATATCTAGCTTGTTTTAAAATATGTATAAAAATTTTAAGCCAACACTATCCATGAATAATAATCCCATATCAAAATATTAAACTCAAAAGAAAAAATAAAATCATGAAATTCTAGAGGTTTTAAAAATTTGAATCATCAAACTCTAGGAGAATTAAATTCAAAATTATATATACCAATAAAACTTTAGAAGATATGGCTAACCTATAAATATAATAATGCATAGTGGTCCAAAAAATAGAATTGTGTATTGTTGCAAACATATTTTTAATAATAATAATAAAATATTTGGTTTAAAATGGAATATTAAATGATTGTATAAAATACAGGTGATTGGTTGACAATGTAACATTATTGGACTTACACTTTTGTATAAAATATATTGGTTCCAATCTTTACATGAACTTAAATTATTGTTGAGTCTATCACACATATAATGGTGTATCTATAATTAGTGACCCATTTTTTAATATCATTTAAGAGACACTATTACCTATAATGTAGTAGACATCCACCATATAAAATACACATAGATTAATAATGTTAATTGATATTTGAAAAATAATTTGTATAAATTCTCATTCATCCTAAGATACAATATCAATATTTCCACCATCAAGAAAATGATTATTTAAGATAAATATCTATTATTATTATTTTTGTCACAGTTCATACTTAGGCAAAGAATTAGCTCTAGAAATAGGGAAAATAAGTTTGTTATAAATTTAATATTCTACATAGTCAACATAAAGAGAATGCAAGAATAAAATAAAGTATCCCCATCACTGAGTTATTTAAAATAAATATTTTATTCTAAATCTTCATAGATAAGAATTCATTTCCACTCTTCATTACATTCTTCCTACCATTCCAATCAATATCAAGAGTAAAAAAGCATTAGGGTTGATGCAAATGAATATATGGAACTTATAAATATATAAAAGAAAGAGACCACTCTTTGTATTATGATTATTAGTATTATTATCCCTCGATCTCTTTATAAAGAGAATAATTTAGGATAAATAATATGTATATATAATAACCAAGATATGAAAACCACATTTCCAACATAGCCTATTGCATCTATCTCTAGTAATCTTTCTTTCTTCAGTGATCCATTTTTGGACCCCAATTAGTCACCTCCCTCATTAGCTATTTAAACATATGTGGGCCTAAGGAAATATCCTATGTGATCCCAAACTATCACATCACTCTATATGTCTTGTATCTCTCAATCAAGTATGTATATCTACCAATGATGTAGCATGGTGTGAGCATATCTCAATCCACCATTTGATCATCCTATAATCCTCCACAAGATCTATAAGACCTCCATGTGATTTTTCTCTCCTTTAAATCATCCAATAGATGACACCAATAGTACACTCTCCTAATTTCCTAGCAGTCTAATGCACCACCCTTGTACATAATGAGATCCTCTACATCCCTCTCCATCCTATCCCCAACTAGATATTCTACTAAAATATGCTATGAGGCCTAGACCATCATGGGTGTCATATGGTTTAGAATCCTCCCCTCTTTGTAGCACACTATGTGTAGATCCCTATACATGTGTGCCAGTATACATGGCCCCCATAAAAATTCCCTCATGTGCTTGACCGTATTGGCCATACACTCTCCCAAGTTTAATGTGAAAAATATTCCACTCTTATCTGATAGTATCATGCTTCTCACCAACACCACAAAGTATAATATCATCCCAAGCAATATTAATTTTCACTCATTTAGGTTAAACTATGTCCCTCTAACCAAAACATTTATCCATCCAAACAATCTTTGTAACACAATCTCCATCATTCACTTTGAGCTATATACTAGTTATCCTTTGATAAGAACTTGTAGGATCCTCTAGACATCCTCTAGCATTGCTATCATCTCCCTTTTTGGGATATAGAATGTGCTTGTCTCATTATGCCATCACTTTGCCAGTACAGTAAACATCCATGTATTTCACTAAATTATAGGAATCTATGTGACATAATATAGGTTGTATTCTCATAACAAGTCCCAATCAATCGCATGAACCATCTTTCTCAGTTATAAGAATAACAATCGTGCCTCTTCTCTATCACTAATGGAGGTATCCTCATCTTCACATCCAAACCACTCCATCAATCTTTCCATTTTCTTCTAATATTTATTCCAACTTTAATTTAGTTTTCACCTTATCTACCCTTGATACTTCACATTTTTATTTTTGAATTTATCATTTTAGTGGATTTTCCTAAACCAAAGTTCATTCACCCTTTTCAAAGTACATTGACCATTTGTCTAGTATATTTTCCTAAGTAGTGGTAGATTGAACTACCCTACACACATTCAAATTTTCTTTAATGGATTAACCTATTCATTGGTGAATTTATCTATTCTTAGTGCATTTGCACTATTTTTTGTACATTCACCTTTTTGGTGGTGGATTCACTCAAGAGCTTCATATTTTCTTAGAAATTTGCACATTTACCTAATCAGTGGAAGATTCATCAATTCACGATCCATTAATCTTCCACACTTTTTTTCTACCTTACATTTATTGCACCTATAAATACCTAGCCTAAATTTTCACTTGTATACCAAAATTCCTACAGTTGCTCCACACAGCTAGTCACTTGCCTAGTCTACTTCATGCTCCATGTTCAACCTATTTGCCATCTTTACTTTTCTCCTCTCTAAATCACTATTCACTAGGGTAAAAATGAATAGTAATTTACTTCCTAATCACCTTTCTCACTCTCAATATCAACTTTTTTTTCTTCTACTTGTCTTGTCTTCATCCTCTTTTTTCATCTTATATATGATTTTCCACTTGTTTTCTTATTTTGAAAGGCTATTCAAACTCCTTTTTACATACCTACCCTCTCAAGGGGGCATTATTGTCCTAGATATTTTTTATCCTATTCATATTAAGGCATCTATTTCTCTCCCATATTTATTTATGTTAGCTATATTCTTATTATATTTAAAATAAATTTATTTTAATGCAATTTCAAAGAGGGGAAAAATGTAGACACCTAAAATTGACCATTGCATTTGATAAATTTATCTATATTTCACATATTCCTAGTTTGTCTTATTAGGAAAATAATATTCTATTTATTTAATTAATATCATCCATTTATTCTATTAGCCTAAACCCGTTTACCTCATCCTTCTATTGTTCTAGCCTTAGGTAAATTATTAATTTCAGTTATCTACCCTACCTTATCTCCTATCACATTCTCTCCAAATAAATTAAATCATTAAATTTTAATTATTTTATTTTTCTCTCACATGTCACATTCTCTAATTTTCTTATTAACTCCTAATTTTCACCTAATCACCCCTTAACTATGTGCAAACACTTAATCCTTGACTAAGTGGTGTCTATTCCTCTCCTCACCTACCAAGTCTTCTTAACATTAACTTTTTCTTTTTTGGAAATGACCTCCCCACATGGGTGTTTCTTATAAAATGATCAAAAATAAAATTTTACTTTTCCTATGCCTCTTTGTCATAAAAAGGGAATTAAAAGCTCCCTACTTGTCCTCTTGGAGTTTTAGGAGAAGAGAAGAATTTATGGAATATCTCCCTTGGTACCTCCAAGGTACTCACCATTCTCTCAAGCCACCACATAGTGCCATTTCACACAATCTCATTGCTTAAGAGATCATATCAAATCTCATCTATTGATCTCATGGATTTTAATTTTTGACAATTTTGATTGCCAACATTAGAATGGTGCATTTTTCTCGTTTGTTCTTTCTAGTTTAGTTGTGACATTTGTGGTCTTGTAGGTACGCCCTATTTGATTATTTGCATTCTTGTTGTAGACAATCATTTTTGCAACTCCATTCTCTAATTTTGTGGTCTATTGATGACATTCCCTTCTAGTTATTTATCTTTCTTGTAGTGTTTACCTTTGTTTGAATCATGCCTATCTTCATAGCTAGGTAAGGGCCCTTTATCTATTTAACTTATCAAAAAAATAGGCTACAAGTTTATCAATACTATCATATAGATTGGGGAACTAAGTCATGTAGATAAGAAAGATATAATAAACATCAAAATCTCAATAGTAGACAAAGTAAGGTAGATCATTACTCAATAGTTGGTTCCTAAACAAGTCCTTGTGTCACAATGACCTCTAATCTTTCTTAAAACTATTCAATACCATAAACATTTAAGTATGTTGTATGACATAGAAATGTCGAAAACATAAGATCACTATGCAAACTTTATTTATTTAACACATTTCAAAAAACATACAGAATATACCCATAAATATTGTGTCTAGACTAGTTGCATTAGTAAATATCAAAAACTTAGTAGAGACACATGATCCATGAGAAGTATGTTATTTATTACTTCTTCAATTGTAGTTTGAGAAATCGCCATAAAACCTATATTTTCCTTAGATGGATGATTAATAGAGAAGCAATCAACTTCTCCATAAATGTTGATTCAATAAAATCTTTATAAAGTTAATTCAACCTATGAAAACGTAATTAGAATTAAAACTCATATTTAATTAAATTATCACGAATAAAAAAATCCATTTCATTAAAATCAACCTAATATTATCAATAGAGATTCATGAATCAAAAAAATAATTTACTAAACAATTAGCTAACAATAGCTCCAACTAGACAATGTATTTTTTGTAATCTGATAAACTACCTACCTTCAAGCAACCTTCAAGCACAAAGAAGTCGCTTATTTGATATGTGCGGACAAAAGTGCAAAACAACTAGAACCCATCTTTGATTAGAAAACCTTGAAGAAGCTTTGATCAACGCTAATTTGATTGAATCAACTTCGATCAAACGTCACATGTGTATTGACTAAGCCCAGTCAAAGATAACTCATTCAAATCAATCGAGTGTACTAGTACGCCATTAAATTTCTATAACCTATTATAATAATTCTTCTAAAAAGGGAAAAATGAACTGAAGTCTTACATTGCAATAGATGCGTATTCTCTACACTAATTGATTCTCGGTATTCTCTCTCCCATTATTGAATAAGGCTTTGAACAAAACCTGCCATTTAATACTAATTTATGTGGGCCTGCTCGACCACGGAAAATGCCAGTAAATCTGGGTCAACACCGTAGCCACCCATGACGAAAACGTTTTCTCAGTGAACTCATTTTCTATCGTTGACATAACAAATTGCAAACATCTCTTACAAATATCAAACGCTACCGATGTGTTCTCACCTCATTCATTCTAACATTATAATCTCTTCTCTGGTTTGCAATGGCTTCAAAACCTGCAATGATATCATTCCTTAGCCTTATAGTCCTTGCACTGTCATTTTCTTCTTGTTTGGCTTTCAAAGAAGAGAAATTTGTCTTCTACATGCATGACATTTTGACTGGAAAGAACGTTACAGGCGTTGTAGTTGCAGGAGTCAAGGGATTATCTTCAAGCCCGTTAAACTTTGGATCCGTAATTGTTATAGATGACCGTTTAACTGAAGGTCCAAAGCCCTCCTCCAAGACTATTGCAAGGGCCAAAGGATTGTATGCCAATTCAGATCTGAGAGGCACTGATTTTCATATGGTGTTCTCTGTGGTGTTTGAGACCAAGAAATATAATGGCAGCACCCTTGAGATCAATGGAGCAGATAGATATCTTCTCAAGCAAAGAGAGGTGTCTGTTGTTGGAGGGACGGGGCACTTCAGATATGCTCGTGGGTATGCTATAATTGAAACTGTTGAGTTTGTGGGTTTCAATGCTACTTTGAAATTTAGTGTAAATATACGATTAGACTAGGGAAGGTAGATTTATTTGGATGTTGTTGCTTCTTGCTTTACAAATAATGGCACTCTGTTGGGTTGTTTTGTTCACCTTGAATAAAAGGTTGCTGCTCAACTTGGTGATAAAGAGAAAAAATTAGAAGCTTTGGATCAAGTGGGTGTTGTGTGATTGTGATTTCTTTTCTTTTATACGATAGAAATAATGGAAAGCTCTCAATGATAGGCAGCCCTAGGACTTTTGGTGATGGAAGTATAAGAGAGATTGCACAATTCTGTTTTGAGGGGAAAGAAAAATAATGTTCAAAATCTTCTGGAAAGCTTTGCTTATGTTTCTTTAAAATGATAGTATTAAACTTGTGGATTGGCAAGGTTTTAGTTGTTTTCCAATTCTACTTTTTTATTATTATATAAATAGTTTTACATATTAAATCCTTTAGTTACTTATGATTTCTTTAAAAAAAAATTCTTGCACTCATGATATGACAGAACATGATAGCTTGTTCAAAAAGCTTTGTCTAGTCAATTACAAAAGAACGTACAAAGAAACGGTTCTGCTCCTTTTCTTGTTGGTAATGGTTGTATTGTGCTAGAGGATGGAATGATTAGATCTATCCTTCTATCAAATTAATCAACCTAAAGAAACAAATTTGAATTTGGCTTAAGTATGTTTGTTGTGAAGTATATAATAAACAATATTTTAAGTTACTGTTAGTAGAAAATATGATAAGAATCCGAGATCTACAAATTCTTGATTCAGTTACAATATTATAAATTCAGTCCAAATCATCAAGTATAAAAGTGAAGCTGGTTTCTGTTGATATTTTTGCTAAGCAATACATCTAAATATACTTATTCTTTGAGAGTTCAACATTGTTAATAGAGACGAGGACATGACTTACCCGTTTCTAGAGTCTTTTTCAAGTCATTGAAGACTTGAAAAGTAAATGGAAATGCTTTGTGAAGATAATATATTTACTAATGTATGAGAGAAAATTAATTTGAGAGTTACATATTTTGATATTTAATAAGAAAGAGTAATACGAGAGAGATTTTCTCTATCTTATTTTTATTGGGCAATCATTGTAATTGTGTTTTCTTTAGCCATTGGAATTCATTCTTACATAGATTTCAAAGGTAAATGGGAATACGATGAATTGTTGAAGGCACCACATGCATCTCATGAATCTATGGTCTTCCTAAAGAAGATTGTATGAAAGATCATGAGGCATAACATGGATAGGAGTTTGTAACATGGCCTTTCTAATTGTAATAGGAAAAATTATCACACCAAGCAGTTGCTTTCCTACATTTTCAAATCCTCGAATCGATAAGGAATCGGGTTCAATTCTTGATTTATCCACACCAATTTTATCCAAAAGAGTTACACTACACACATTGAGGGCTGAGCCATTTTCAACAAGGGTTCACTTTATCCCTATCCTATTGAAGATAGTTATTATCATGAAAGATTCATTTTTCTTTTGAACTTCTAGCGAAGGTATCTCATCTTGATGGCAAGTAATGTCCAATTTGACCAGAGTTATAGCAAGAATTTGGGCTGCCACATCATTTGATTACACATTAGGAGGGGTAGGAACTTATTGTAAGGCACTTTGAATCATGTTATGATAATGAGGGGAGGCTTGAATAAGGTCCCATAATGATATCTTAGTCGAAGTTGTAGATGTAAAATCTACAAATGCTTAAAACTTGACATCTATTAGCATGGTTAGTGAATTAAAGCAAAGAAAATCAAACATCTCTATGAAAGACTTTATCATGTAAAAGTTGCAACCAAAGAAACAAGAAAAGTTAATAAAAGCGTATGAAAACATGAATCATGCCTATCCCATAGTGAAGTGGTGCTAGTTTGATGTGGAAAGTAGCTCTTTCCCACCTCCTTAATAAGCTCTTGGATGAAATGTGTGATGAACAAAATGGAAAGAACCTAGCTATGAATGATGAATTCTATGCCTAACTTGTGGATGATGTTGTGGATAATAACCTTGCATGAAATTATGGATGATTTTGGATGAACTTGTGGATCCTAAATCAATAGAGAAGGCCTCTATTTATAATAAAGAAGGTTTGAAGAGTGAACAATAGGGAGAATGTGGGATTAAAAAGGGGACCAATGGCATTGTGTCACTTGTCAACATGCTAATGAAGGGAGGTGGAGCACATTTTGAACAATGTGCATGCTAAATGCATGTAGTTGAGATTTGAAAGCCAAGAGGTGGCTTGTGTAAGAGCCTTCGATGCAAAGGTGGAGGACAAAAGTCCTTTGGGAGGGGAAATTCAAATGGGTGGAATATTCCAAGAATATGCCATATTTGAATGAAAATATGGTAATTTTAAATCAAATAAATTGATTTACATGTGCAACTTGGTTAGGTTGACTTACCCAAGGGTGGAGTTAAAAGCTAGAGGAATGGGGGATTAGTGTTAGGAGTTAATTAGGATTAATTAACTTAGATGAAATTAGTTTGATTTGTGACATTTGATTTAGATGTTTGGGTTCATTTAAATAAAATGAGAGGATGTTGGAACATTAGGATTTTAATTAAATAAAATTGATTTATTTAATTAAAGGAAGAACATTAGGATTTTGATGAAATAATCCGATAAAGTGTTTTTTTTTATTAAAGAGTAACTTTTGATGAATTTGATTAATTAAATAAAAGATTATTCAATTAATTGGTTAGTGTGGAAGTGATTAAGGAAGAGTCGGTGTTAGTGAATCAAGTGCATGATGCCAATCAGGATATTTTGAGTGTGTACATTTTCCCCCTCTTTGAAGCAATGTACATGCTGCATTGGTTCAAAGAATAACCTCATTGAGATCAAAGTTCAAAATTTTTCTAATTTTTTCGGATGCCCCAATGTTTCCCTAGTGGAAATAAGTACGCTAGTACACTGCCCCCTTGAGAGATTGGGAAAAAAGTTTGATTTTAGGGCTGATCTCACAACAAAAAGATTCAAGATGGATGCATGAATGGTTATGATGATGATGTTTGCAGTATGGATGTATGGATGCAAATTTTTATGATATGCAATGATTTAAGATGCTTTATATTATACCTTAAATGATAATGCAAAATGGATGATGTGATATGTAGTGAGTATGTGGATGGATGCTTTATGCTATGAATATGAGATTTATGAATGCTAATGATTTGTGGATGCAGGATGGATGCATTGGTGACGTTTGGTTGACTGTCATGATACGATGTTAGCACAGAGAGAAGAAATAAGAAATGAGATGATGAAAGGAGGATCCAACAAGTCCATGATTTGTGGAGACTTTATTAGAAATAATGATGAGAGATTGATGTATGTTTCACTTATCAAAGATTGGGGATGTAAAGAACTTACTTTCCTTATGTTTGATAACACAAGTAGATATGGTGCATCAAGGTATAAAGAACCAGGATGACGTTGTACCTAGTGTAATGGACGTTGACTTGACAATCTGATAGGAGTATTGTTGTTCATACTTGATATACAAAACCCTATATAGAATGCAATTCAGATATTTCAAATACCTCAAACCAAAACATAGAAAGGAAGAACCTTCCCATGTGGTCAACAAGATATTCAAAACGCCCTCACTATAGACCAAACAAAGTAAGCATGACCAAGTTTATATTACAAGAATATCCAACAAGCACAACAGATGAAAAGATAATGATCAATGCCCCATTCCTTTCTCTCTAAATCATTTTGATAGGCATCCTCGAGAGGTCATTAGAATTAGCGCAATAAGATAAATCAACAAGACAAAGATCAAGTAAACAAACAAGCTAATGTTCTTCATACCTCTAGCCAAGACTAATCAACGGTGATGCCTGATGTTGATGTCCATTGTAGCAAGGATGCATCCTAGGACATGATGTTATCAAATAATTTGTAAGACTGGCAAGATGATGAGCTATTAGTACCAAGATTTTACCAACTTGTTTACCTATTGACCTAGACTTGAGACCTTGATGTTTGAGTTTTTACTTTTGATTTGCTAGACTTGTTTACGATTGTTTCACCAAAGGTTGGGGGTGATGATCACTTATTATGAGTGGATGTTTATTTTGGGTGATCATTAAATAGGATGGATGGGTTTTTTCAAATATTTGGATGTTTTTGAAGTTTTGAAATATTTTGAGGTTGTTTTTGGTATTTTTTGAGATGTTTTATGAATGTTTTGATTTTCAAAATTTCTAATGTTTTTATGTTTTCTAAGATTTTGACCAAGAACCTAACCAAAGGACCTATCCTAGGGGTCTCGGGAGCTGATCAAAGATTAGCCTTGCCTACGTTATACACACAAAGACCACATAGTTTGACTGATATAGACTCATTTATTGATGAGAATATGAACATGTTGGACTATCAGTTTATTATGATAGACTCCTAAAGGACTGACCTAGGGCGTCTTGGGGGCACATCAATGATGGCCTTGCCTACGTTTAGAGCTCAGAGACCTGTAGTTCGACAAGATAACTCTATTTTTGATTTTTTCTAAATTTTTGACCTATTTTTTGGATTTTTGACATGTTTTCAATGTTTTTTGGGGTTTTTTTATTTTCTGAATGTTTTTGGATTTTTGGATTTTTTGAATGTTTTTGGATTTTTTTGATTTTTGAATGTTTTTGGATTTTTTGATTTTAAGGAAGACTTCAAGAATATACATGAATTTGATCCAATGTAGGTATAAGAACATGCCCCTAGTGTGCAACGTGATAGACTGCTCTAATATAGGTAGGAAAAACTGACCTTAGGAATGTGCCAAGTAGTTCTAGGAGGGAACATGATACAAACATAGGATCAAACTATGATGCAGACGCAAATGGGTGATGGATGGCGATATGGAAGTGTGATGGATGAATGATGTAGCACAAGCCATATAGATCATGGTGGATGGAGAGTGCTTATTTACTCGAGGTGTTTTCTAGGTTTTCACCAAGGTACTTTCCCAAAGTGCCACCAAAGTGGTTTTCACTAGAGGACATTTTTTTTCTTTAGTCTTTTCAATCTTTTTTTTTATTTTTTTTTATTTTTAAATATTTTTGGATATTTTTATATTTTTTGGATTTATACCCTACATGTTTAGGCATAATTTTTTTGAGATGGGATCTATTGATGGGCTCCTACAAAGGTTCACCTTCTGGTGTTGACAACTGATATGCTCTTGATTTATAAGTTTTTGTAACGATGAAGGGTCCCAACTAGGTGGGTTCAAATTTTCCCTTTCTGTCTGGATTTGGTACATTCTTCTAATTCTCTATCAATACAAGCTCTCTGACTTGAAAGGTCTGACTCCTGATCTTCTTTTTATAGCTTCACTTGAGATGGCTCTAATAGACTTGTAGGTGATTCAAGGCATCCATGCGTTGTTGATCCAATAGCTCCAGCTTGTTCAACTGTGATAACCGATATTCTTCATCAGTGATGAGATTCTACAATGATATTCTTAAGGATGGGAGATTGATCTCAATGGGGAGTATGGCTTCTGATCCGTAGACCAGGGAGAATGGGGTGGAACCTTTTGGTGTGCAGATACTTGTTTGGTAAGCCCATAGGGCGGGGCTCAATTGTAGTTGCTAGTCATGACCAACTTCTTTGACTATCTTCTTGAGGATTGTTAGGATGGTTTTATTGGTAGCCTCAGCTTGGTCGTTACCCTGGGGGTAGTATGGAGTGGGAAAGTGATGTTGGATATTGAATTTATGGCATAGGTCTCGAATATCCTAGTTTTTGAAAGGTGTCCTATTATATGAGATAATGGCTTGTGGGACACCATAGCAAAAAATAAGATAATTCAAGATGAACTTGGAAATCTGCTTTCCTGTAACATAGGTCATGGGAATGGCCTCTATTCACTTTGTGAAGTACTTTGCGATGGTGATGATGAACTTATGTCCACTAGATGAGGTGGGAGTGATTTTACCAATGAGATCGAGCCCCCACTGTGATAAGGGCCAAGGTGTTACAATCGGTTGGAGCTCTTGAGCTGGTGCATGGATGATGTCCCCATGTTGTTGACATTGCAGAAATTTCTTGACATAATCATGAGCTTCCCTCTCCATTGTCGGCCAATAGTACCCAGTCCTCAATAGTTTCTTAGCCAAGGTCATACCACTTAAATGTGATCCATAAATGCCATTGTGTACCTCGGTTAAAGCAGCCAAATCTTTCTCATGGTTAAGGCATCGTAACAAGGTTCCTTCGATACTCCTATGGTATAGGGTGTCTCCTAAGATAACAAAGTGGGATGACTTCCTGAAAAATGTTCTTTTAAGGTTCAAGGTGATATCAGTAAGGAGGACTCCTATTTTCAAGTAGGTGTAAATTTCATGATACCAAGGGTCACTGGGACCAACAATTTCACACAAATTCAGACTCTAGTATCTTGAAAGCTAGTATGAGAAGCTACTCTACAAGGAATTCTTGCTTAGGGACGTTGTGTGGGATATCCAGTTGTGATCCGATTGTTGCCATAACATTCGCTTCTTTGTTGTTTTCCCTGGGTATTTTCTCAAACATGATGTTGATGAAGAATTCTTTGAGGCTTTCCACCAGTTTCTTGTATGGGTCAATTTTTCATCCTTCGTTTGGTACTCATCATTGACCTAGCCAATGATAAGCTGTGAGTCCCCATAGACCTTGAGTGTCAAGATATAACATTGTAATGCAATTCTCAGTCCTATAATGAGAGCCTCATATTCTGCAATGTTATTTGTGCAAGGGAAAGACAACTTGTATGACTTTGGTATGCAATCTCCTTATGGTCCAATGCTATGTGTAGGATCCATCAAAATATACTTTCTAATGATCTGCCACACTTAGGTTAAATATTGACTCATCAGGAAATTTTGATACCAATGGGTTCTCTGAATACATCGCTGCTTCTGCCAACTGATCTGCACTTACTTGTCGTTTAATGGCCTTCCATTCTACATACTCAATTTCATGTTCTATCAGGATCATGACCCATTTAGTTTTTTTCTCTATGAGTGTTGCTTTAGAAAATAGATACTTGAGAGGATCTATCTTGGCAATGAGTTTTATCTGATGTGCCAACATATAGTGTCTGAATTTTTGTGCAGCGAACACTACTGCTAAGCAAGCCTTCTCAATGGATGTATAATATAGCTCATGTCCTACCATGGTTCTACTGATTTAGTAAATATCTTTCTCCTTCCCATTTTCATCATGTTGTGCTAAGAGAGCGCCAAGGGCTATTACTATTGTTGATCTATATACAGGATCAATGGCTTGTTCAAAATTGGTGGCATAGGAACTGGCAGTGTGAGCAAGTACTCCTTGATTTTATTGAATTCCTGATCACATTTCTCGTCTCATTTGTATGCTACCCCCTTGTGGAGTAGATGAGAATATGGGACAACCTTATTTTCCAACTGTGCTATAAATCAACAAATGGATTGGAGTCTTCCTTGCAAAACCCTTAACTACTTCAATATTCTTGGTGCTTCCATCTTGAGAATTGCTTTGAATTTGGTGGGATCTATCTTGATTCATCTCATAGATACAATATACCCAAGGAGCTTTCCTGATTGCACCCTAAAGACACACTTCTTTGGATGAGTCTAACCTTGTATTCTTCTAGCCTATCAAAGATAGAGCTTAGAGCTGGTATGTGTTCTCAACACTTTCTTGATTTAGCTAATATGTCATCCACATAGTCTTCCATAGTTTTGTGAATCATGTCATGGAAGATTAGCATCATAGCTCTTTGATAGGTATCTCTTGCATTTTTTAGCCAAAATGGCATCATGTTCCAATAGTAAGTTCCCCATGGGTAGGTGAAAGCTATTTTCTGTTGATCATCCTTAGCTATCATGATCTGATTGTACCCTAAATCCATCCATTAATGAAAAAATTTCATGCCTTGCTATTTGATCCACAATCATGTCAATATTGGGAAGAGGGAAGTCATCTTTAGGATGTGCTTTGTTTAGATATCTGAAGTTAGTGCATATGTGGATGCCCCCAGTGGGCTTAGTGACTAGTACTAGGTTTGAAACCCATTATAGATAATAATTGGCCATATGAATCCAACATCAAGGAGATTCTGTAATTCAAGCTTGACTAGTAATGCTATTTGTGGATGCATCTTTCTTAGCTTTTGTCTTACTAGTTTTTCTTCAGGATAAATAGCTAGATGATGAACCACAACCTTTGAGTCAAGACCAGGCATGTCAGCATAGATCCATGCAAATTTTACCTTTCTTTCTCTC
The DNA here is from genome assembly GCA_007258455.2 of Sequoia sempervirens. NCBI lineage: Eukaryota > Viridiplantae > Streptophyta > Pinopsida > Cupressales > Cupressaceae > Sequoia > Sequoia sempervirens. The sequence continues at coordinate 414,799,691 of VDFB02058242.1, forward strand.
AGAAATGTAGCTAAAAGTTCATGTTCTTCTGTCAAGAGTGATTCTGCATAGAATGTGATATGCAATGTTTCCTCGGTTCCTAGGTTGACTTCTCTTGATGAATAACACTAAGGGGAAGATTGAATCCCTCATCCTCTGGTGCCTCAAAGAGGTTTTCAACATTGGATATGTCCTTTTTTTTTACTATTTTTGAGTTAGAAAGTGCCACAATGTGGTTTTCACTTAAAGAGCTAGATATTACTCTTAAATTTTCACTTTTGTGACTAAGGGATTCAGTCATTTCCCCATAGTAGGGATATGTGTCTAGCTCAATTTTGAATCCTACTTTGTGATCTCCACATGGTATCGTATCCTGCAATCCCATGAATTATGAGAGAGCCTCATCGTTTTCGAACGTGTCTAAGATTGGTGGTCCTCGTTGGTCATAATCGATGAGTTGTGGATAGACAAGTTTTAGCTCAGTATCTGGTCACTTGGTTTGAAAGATAGGGTACTGATCATGAGAAGGGAGGAATCCTCAAATAACATAGGTAGATCAGTGAGGGGGTCCTCGAAAGGATAAGTAATCAATATAGGAATTAAGGGGGAAGCTTTAACTATTTTAACTAGGGAACCTTTGCCATGTATGCTTAATTTTGGAGGGGTACATCCAAGGCCAAGATTCTTTATTCACTTCTCAGGAATGATAGGTTCTAGTAGGCCATTATCATTTTCCCCAAGCTTTTCATTTTTGTTATAGCCTCATCCTTGCATTAAATATAGTCCTTTGTTGTTATTGTCCATGGGAAGATTAGGCACGGGCCTTTCATCTTGATACAATAAGCTTGATATATCCCTTTCATCTACCAATTCCTAACTTAGGTCCCCCCACCTTTTGAATCTATAGGGGTATGCTTTGAAGGTTTGGGCTGATGTTTCAATTGATTGAGGTTGTCCATGAGATCGAGGAGATTGAGGTAACTATCCTATTACAAAAGTACTCTTTTCATTTCATAATCCCCACACCCATTGTCTTGGATAATGAATTTGATATCAGATATGTATGGAATGGAGGGTGTCTTTGTCTCAAAAGTGGAGGAAAGGGTAGATGGGTCTATATATGGAGACATGGGTCCCTCATCATTCTTTGGGACCTAAGGGATCTTTTAGTACTTGGCTTCTAGATTCTTGCAATAATAAAATGGTTCAGGATCTCCATGGACTATGACCTCTTGATTTTGATAGGGAAACTTGACACATTGATGGAAGGTGGAGGCGACAGCCTGCATCCCATGGATCCATGGGAACCTCATGAGGATTTTGTAAGGTAGTTCAAGATCAAGGACTTGGAATGTAGTTTCCATAATTGCTAGCCCTACTTGAATAGGGAGTTGAATAGTGCCTTGAGACACCCTTTCTTGATCATCATATGCCCTGATTGTAATACCTTTACCTTTTTCAATGACATCTTCAGAGAATCCCAGATTCTTTATCAGCTTAAGAGTGCAGATATTCAATCTTGCACCTCCATCCACCAAGACTCTTTTGACTTTATTCTTATGGACCAGGACTTCGAGATAGAGTGCGAGGTTGTGATATGGTTGCATTGGGAAGTCCTGATCATAAAAAAATTAGGAGATGTGGCGTGGTGATATGTCTGGCCATAGCTTGGAACTGGTATGTGTCAAGTTCCATTGGGAGAGAGGATGTGGTAAATGCTTCTTCTAGTATTTTCCTATGTGTAGGTGAGATTTTTAATAATTCCATGATGGAGATTTGGGCAGAGGTCTTTTTCAATTGATCCAAGATATTATAACCACTAGGTACTAACTTCAGATTGGTGGTGGATTCCTTTGGTGGTTGGGATTGTCCTGCAATGGTAATTCTGCCACCACGTGTGGTGACTCCACAGTCAGCTTTGGATCTTGTGCTAATGACAATGGTAACCCACTCATCGAAGGGTGTAACAACATCTAAAGATACAACCACATGGTCATAAACATGGTTCACATTATTATACTTTTCCTTACCATTTTTGTTTCCCTTATTGTGATCCGACATCAGATTCGTGTATATTTTGAGATCTTGGTTTCTTGTGGGTTGTTCAACATTTATGGTCATGTCATCAATGAGATCTTGGATCAAATTATTCAATCGCATGCAACTGGTTTTCATGTGTCCCTTACTTTTATGAAAATTGTAAAGGTGATTTTCATTAGACCAAGGTGGTTTAACTTGAGGCTCTTGATAATTTTCATAAACGGGGATTTTAATGAGATTCTCCTGTACCAATTTTTTCATGAAAGATTCGATTGATTCCCCAAGAGGTGTGTTTTTTTTTTGGGGGGGGGATACTTGTTCCTTGGGGGTGGTCCCCCTTGATTATATAGATTATTGACTGCTTGATTGCTAGTTTGTTGTGATGATGTGTTGGTTTGTGTGTTTTTTCAGTTGTTGACTTGCAATTGTTGATATGATTGTGTGTATTTCTTTGGGGCACTGATAATAACTATGGCATGAACCACACTATTGTTAGTGGCATTCTTGTTCTTTTCCCATGTGCAAGGTTTTTCATTGTAACTAGTTGATGGACGATTGCTTGATAAGTAGGTGTACCTACTTCTGCAATAAGGGCTCTTTCGATGTTGAGCACCTTAGGGATCAACTGGTCATATGTGGCAATGCATTACATTTTTAGATGGAAGGACAAGGTTCCTTTGAGATTGGTGATGATAGTACAAATTTTTTGTTTTGTTGGCATAGTCAACTTGCTCCTATTGGCCTTGGATCACCATCATTGCAAGAAGGATGTGAAAATTTCCCCATTGGCTTGTTTTAGAGCAGATAGTTCTTCTAGACTCATGTCCATGCCTATGTTGAATGAATAGTTCTATATGAACAAGTCCACAATTTCTTGGAACTTTTTGATTCTGGGAGGAAGGAAAGAGAACCATTCCATTGTTGGGCCAACCAAACTTCAAGGGAAGAGTTTCATTAGATATGAGTCGACATAGGCATATTCCATGCAATGGACATGAAATTCCCTAATGTGATCTTTGGGATTACCTGTCCCACGATATTTGTCAAACTTCGGTATCTCAAAACCTTGTGGGAATGGAACCATTGCAATGCTTATGTCGAAAGGATAAGGGCATAAATTACCTTGCATTTTTGTTATCCTTCCTAATTGCAGGTCTAGCACTTGTTGTGAGAGCAATTTGATTTGTGCAGACACATCATTTTGTGAATCAGGTGGTGGGATGAATGTGTTTTGGGGTGGTTTGATTCTTTGAGTGATGGGTGGGGTGTTTTGTGCATTTTTGGAAGGTGGTTGCAATTTTTTTTGTGCGACCAACACTTGTTGGTATGCCTGCAATTGTTGTTGCACCAACGCTTGTTGGTCTTGCTGTTCTTGTGCCAACAATACTTCTTGTTGTTGTTGTGCCAATAATGCCTATTGTTGTGCTTGTAACTGTACTGCTTTTTGTTGTGCTCAACGTATTGTTGTAAAGCTTCATGATAAGCTTGTTGTTGTAACAAAGCTTGCACTTGAGCTTGCTGAGCTTGATATTGAGCTTGTGCCTGAGCTTGAGCTTGTTGGGTAGTCTAGGCAGCTTGTGCAGCTTGTACGACTTGTGTTACTTGGGCAGCTTGTTGTTGCAATAAAGCTTGAGCTTGTGCATGGGAAGTATATTGTGCTTGTTGTGTGGCTTGTTGTGTTTGTGCTTGTTGAGAAGCTTGTTGCATGACTTGTGAGGCTTGTTGAGCTTGAAATTGCTAAAATGCTTTTTTATATGCTTGCTAGGAAACTTTTAGTGTGATGCTATATTGATTTTCCATGTTTGGTTTTGGTGGTGGAGGTGTAGGATTTGAAATGGTGTGAGATGTTGTGATGAGAGTTTGTTGGGATGGTTGTTGAGGTGCCATTTGGGTGATGATAGGGGGTTGTGTGGTAGATGGTGTGATTGATATGCTTGGTCCTTGGGAGACTACATTTATAGATGGTGTGGCGATTGATTGTGTCATTTGGATTGGTACTAGGTCTGGTGTTGCAATATCAATGGTATGCTTGGAGGATTTGGTTTGTTAATTTGATTCACTATCGAAGGATTGTTTTGATTTTTTTATTATTAAGGATTGGTAAAGGGGGTTGCCCTAAATTGAGGATTGATGTAGATGTTAATGGTAGAGGGAGAAATGGTGGGAAGATGGGCGGTTTGTTTCCTTGAGAAAGTGATGATGAGGGATCAAAGATTCCCCCTTGTCCAAATAGTCCCCCTTGTACTTGTGAAGTCATAGGGAGAGAGACTTGTGTGTCAAGAGAATATGTTGGTGATGCGGTGAAAGTGGATGTATTTTTGGTGTCTTGAAAGATGAGTGGAATGTATGGATGTTTTGGTTATTGAGGAATGGTATTTGGTTGACCCAAGATGGTCTTTGCATCTAAGTCTTGGTTATTTACAAGGGTATGTGTTTGAAGAGCATGAAGCAATGAACTCCCCTTGGTAACAATGGGTTGACTTGTAGCATGAGATGAGGTCAGTTGTGGGATGGGTTGAATGATGTTTTGGAAGGAATGTGTGAATGATACCAGTGGCATAATCCTAAGAGGTTTTCCCACAATACTATTCACATCATAATCAGAAGGGAGTTTAGCCCCTTCCCTTGCTAATTCCAACATGTATTGTGAAGGATTAAGTCTCATCATTGTGTTGACAATTTTATGATTTTTGGGATTTTGGACCATTTCCATGATTTCATCTTGAGTCATTCCTATGACATTGTTGGTGATATCCTCCACTTGGAAACCTCCCTCTTGAAGATCTTGTGGTAGTTGAGGAAGGTTGAGTGGGGGATTGCTAGATCCGATGGGGTTGATTTCAGGTGTAGTTTGACTAAAGTCACTTGAAGTGGATGTTTCTTTATTTGTTTCCATGTTCTTCTTGTGTTGAGATCTAGTTTGGACCATAAAATAAGGATCAACTTTCAGGAATATGGGAGGAAAACCTCTAACTCCTTAGGTTGATCCAAACTTTGGGTACAAAAAAGAAAATATAAGATGTTAAGGATCAAAGGATGGTGATGAGATAATGAAAGATGGGTGATTGTAAGTGATTGAACTCTTAAGGAACCTTGGAGGGATACTAGACTTTAGGAATTTTTTATTTTTGACTTTGAATTTTATTTGGTTTTGACTTGGATTTGATTTGTATATGATAATGAACTTATAAACTCCAAGATGTTAGATGTTATCTTGGAATAAACTTGTTCACAAGGTGATAATTTAACTAAGTGTATGAAGAAGGATGCATCCACACACACTTAGTCAAAAAAGATGATTTTGATTTGATTTAAAGGATTTTCCAAAATTCTAGTATGAAGGAATTTTCCAAGATTTCTAAGAGTTGTATTTGAGATGGGATTTGATGTTTGTTTGGGGATGGATGTAAGTGTTGATTTTTTGATCCTAAGTGAACTTAGAGATGTTTACAAGACCTAGGTATTGAAGAACATGCTATATTTCCAAGAACTTGTCAACCCTACAAATTGAGATACTCAAAACATTGGAAGAGAGTTGGATTTTGACAATAATAAAATGAGTACAAGTTTGGGTTGTCCTTTGATGCATGTTTGTAAAAGTTATAGAGCAACCTATCTCTAACTTGATAAAGCATAGATTGATGTTTCTTAAGATTTCTGGGACTAAGAGGTTTGTGATGATTGATGGACTTTGGTTTTGGTACTTTGATCTTGCGGGAAATCATTTGAACAAACACATGTGTGGGGTTCAATTTTTCTTTTATCTTTGCTTAATGGATTCTTTTTACCACACACTTTCTTGCTTAGCTTTTCAACTAAATGTCTATGTCTCAATTTCTTTTCATCCCACAAGGTCCATTATGTGGGAATCAAGAGAATCAAGGAAATAGTTCCCTAATGTTGACTTTAGAGAGAGCAAGTTGAGATATAGGTCCAAATACTTAGAAGCCTCTAAGGATAGAATCCCTATGGACAAGCAGTAATACTTGGACTTTTCAAAGGTATTTTCCTCTTCTAAAGGGTTTGAAATTTGGGGACTTTGTTAAATGTTTTTTTTCAAGATTTTGGATCCAAGCAATGTGTTTAATTGACCCAAATATTACATAGCCCTATGATGGAAATGAAAATATTTGTTGAATTCCCACTTGGATTTCTCTAGTTGCGCTTATTTAGAGTGGATAATTAGAAGCTTGACCACACTGGCTCCCCTCCATGACACTCACTTATATGGGTCAACCAACCTTCAGTTCTCATGAATCTCCCATGACGAACTTTTCATCTCTACAAAGAATTGCAAATATGTGGGACGACTCTAGAGGTCCGACCTCGTGATGCCAACAAATATTGGGATTTTGGATTCTTAGCAAAGGTTTGTAATAAGTGCATCTGGTTCAAAGGAAACAATGATAAACTCCCTCAAGAGGTCTCCCAACCCTTAGAAAAAGGCTTTACACATCATAAAGATACTAGGGGAGAGCTATCATGCATCACTCAGTTGATTGCAAACTTTCCTTGTAACCTCAAATTTGTATAGTGGTTCGAAAGAGCCTGGCTTAATCTCATTACCACTTGGGTCATTCCCTTGTTGTGAGTACTTTTTTCCACCAAGGAAGACCCTCTAAAGGTGAACAATAGTGAGTAAGTACATCCGTAGTTCGATCAATCTTTTTTTGTGTGAACAAAGAGAGAACACATGTGATGCCTTTGCTCACACTAGCAAGCTTTGTTCAATTTTAAAAACCCAAATTTGAAATGTGGATGCAATATTTTAGACAATGTAATGCCACTAAAATGCTTTCGATTCTCAATATCTCCATGAAGCACGAGAGAAGTGCATAAGCATTTGAATGATATTAGTTTTTTTAAAGAAGATTATTAAACAAAGTAAGCACAAGTTCATTTTAAATCCTAAAAGGTAATAGTGAGTTCTTTTTATAGAACCAAAAGAAAATGTTGAATTTTTAGTTCAATTTTAGACCAAATCAAAATCTAGTAAGTGTCTAAGGTTCAATTTTAACCAAATTTGAAGAGATCAAATCAATGGTTAATTTTAAACCCAAAACTAAAGTGAGTTGTCCTAAAATAGAAAACAAAAGCAGGAATGAAAGCCATGGGTTATTACAATAAGCATTTAAAAATGATTTGTCAATTTCAAGTTCAATGCTCCATGTTCCAACTCAAATTTGCTTGCGGTTCCTCTATTGCAATGCCATTCATTCTTTATGCAAAACCATCTTTTCTAATTGAATATTCTATGATTTTTTGGCTCTGCATTCCAATTTAAAAACAAACTTTTAGTAACAGCCTTTGCTTGATTTCATTCAGCTTTTTGATATAATAGATATTGGTGGATACATCGACTAATTTTTAAAGAAATTAAATGCTCCATTTTATTACCAGTAGAAGGGGATATTTTAAAACCGAATGAATTGGTTATTGACAGTACAATATTTATTAGCTCAATATCTCAATTTGATTTACTTAATAAATGACTTTTGAGTGCAACCAATCTGTAATTGATATAGAATTTAGAAAATTATTGGACTTATGATAGCGCCATGCCCAAGACATAAAAGATCTTAAAAGATGTGAAAGCAAGAACTCATATACTGACTATATACTGAGTATGGTTTTACTTTTGAATATAGATTCAACAACTAAAAGAAAAATGTGTCAATGGGAGAAATGATGCCCTCAGACTTTAATGCCTTAAAAATAGTAGACTTTATATTCCCTTTCAGGCACAAATAGATTTCCTAGATGGCACACATTCTAGACAAGTAGGTCATACATCATAATATCTGATAAAAACAATTATTATCTATCTACTTATTCCTCTCTTAATTTAAAAATCTTCCACCTTCCACCAATGTTTTTGCTCCTTCCACCTGCTTTTCAGATAAGAAATTCTTCTTAGACAGACATATATATTTCAAAAATAACAAAGAGAATTTAATCTACTGTTCAAATTGATATCCCATCAATCCACTATTGGAGGAATAGATTCACATCTTAAGTATTGAATCATCATGATCTAAAAATATATGATTAGTATAGAGATGCAAAGAATTAGCTATAAGAGATCTTCATGATAGAAAACTCAACATTTATGGTAGGCGTGGAATTTTCTCAAATTTTGGTGCATCTTAGTAATTGATAAGAATATGGTGAGAGTATACTATTCATCACAGTCACTAAGTTAAATATTCACTTTTAACACCCAAAAAGTTTTCCAACTGTGTACCCATTAGAATATATGTTTTTTTAATCTTCAAAAAACTTATTGCTCACATGGATTTCATAGAAACTCGATGTATTCTCAATATAACAATGTGTAGTCACTATCAGATCATTCAAATAAAAAGAAAAAATCAGAAACTATATCATTGGGATATTCTTCTTGAAGATTTGATTTGGCTCAAAATCTTATCTCAAACGCACATGTTTGGAAGTCAGGGAATAGCTCGCGACTTCAAGAATAGGCTTCAATGTCAAAGACAATGGCATAGCTAGGACAATGGACAGTGACACCTAAAAAGAAAAAAATTCAATATGACCTCAATGCACATAGGATCTATTATGGAAGATATGATCTATAGTCATCTATACTCAAGCTACTAATGGTACGTTTCAATGGATGGAAACTCTTCATACACATGTCTAGAGATATGTGGGTGAAGTCATAATAGTGGTTTACACTTTGATGGAGGAAGGAAAATTGAGAAAAAATGACCCCATGGCAAAAAAATTGGTTTTAGGGGTTCGCATGAACCTACATGTTCGACCGAACCATAAAGGGGTTCGACCGAACGAGGGTTCGAGCGAACCCATTAACTATTGGGCCCACATTTCCCGCCAAAAACAAAGCAAAATGATATTATGGGGGTTCAGAACCAAGGTTCGAATGAACCCGTTCTAGCGAACCCCCTTTTCCCTAATTTTTTAATTTGTTCACACAAAAAACCTAAAATTTTACGCTTTCAAGTCTGGGTTGGGGATGAAAATGGGGGAATATTTAGAAACCAAACTTGGAATCGAGTAGCCTTCAGAATGAGCTATCCAATGAATATAATTTTAGTATGTTTTGGTTTTATTATCTATCTGTTTTTTAAGTTTTATTAAATATAGGTTTTTCATTGAAAACAAAAATCTGTTCTGCACAAGTGGAAAAATAGAAGATTATAAAATAAAAAAATTTAAAATATGAGTGCACTAGATATTGAAGTCCTTGATCCAACAAAAAAAAGAGAAGAATTTGATACAAAGAAAAGTTATGAGTTATATGGTCGCTATGTCTGAATTGTCATTTGATTGACTTCAAACTTGATTAAAGAAAAAATATTCAATAAAAAACTATCTAACCAAGTGGAAGCACTAGATATCGGAGTTAGAAATCTAAATTTGAAAGAATTGGAATTTTATCCTTCATGGAAAAAAAGTTATACATTATACGGTGTGCGTCACTTTTTAAAAATGCTATTTTTTAAAAAAAACCAATTTTTGTGGGAGATGGAAAAAGAAGTGCAATCTAATTCCAAAAAAATTGAAAAAAATATTTTTAGAATCTACAGACAAAATGTGACAAGACTCTAGGTTACATCATCTTCAAATTCCTTACGGTTTAATCGCTATAGGTGCCCGAATGTGGAGATTGTGTTAAAAAAAAAATATCAGTGTCCAGTTAGGCCAAAAAGTGTAAACCACTATTGTGGGATCACCCATGTATAAGTAGAGAAAAGTGCAAGAGGAATATTTTTGTAGATGAATCATGAATGTTTATTAACATTTCACTTCTCCAACCTTGAACTTAGTGGCTTTTAATGCAATAAATCAGCAAGGAATACGATATGTCAAAAGCAAGCCTTACATGATAAGCTAAGTCAAAAGGAAGCTTAGTTTGCACATGAAAATGAAACTATGAAGCGGAAAAAAGAGCTAATTATGTAGGAGTACAAATCTCTAAAGGATAGGAACAAGAAACTAAAAGGAACAACAAATGAAAATTTCCATAATGCAAATGTCCTCAACTTCAAGGGACCAAGCACACAAAACACTAGCAGATTCTAAAGTACCACACATTTAGACATCAGAATTACCATCAAAGCAAACACCTCTAATTTATTTTAGCTACCTCTAAAATACAGACTGCATTATTTTCAAAACAACCCCTAATATATACCTTCAATAGCAAATAAACCATTGTCCATCAAAAACCAACAAAAGTGAAGCTTAGAAGTGATATAATGATACTAAAGCAAAACTAGTGGAAAATGGAAGTTATCAACTCAAAAGCCCTCCTAGCACCATTTTGTAGATGTAAAATCTGCAAATGCTTAAAACTTGACATCTATTAGCATGGTTAGTCAATTAAAGAAAAGCAAGTCAAACATCTCTATGGAATACTTAATCATGTTAAATATGCAACCAAGGAAACAAGAAAAGTTAATAAAAGCATATGAAAACATGAATCATACTTATGCCATAGTGAAGTGGTTCTACTTTGATGTGGAAAGTATCCCTTTCCCATCTCCTTGATAAGCTCTTGGATGAAATGTGTGATGAACAAAATGGCAAGAACCTAGCTATGAATGATGAATTCTATGCCTAACCTATGGATGATATTGTGGATAATAACCTTGCATGAAATTATGGATGACTGTGGATGAACTTGTGGATTCTAAATCAATAGAGAAGGCCTTTATTTATGATGAAGAAGGTTTGAAGAGTGAAGAATGGGGAGAATGTGGGATTAAAAAAGGGACCAATGGCATTGCACCACTTGTCAACATGCTAATGAAGGGAGGTGGAGCACATTTTGAACAATGTGCATGTTAAATGCATGTAGTTGATATTTGAAAGCCAAGAGGTGGCTTGTGTAAGAGGGAGTGTAAGAGCCTTCAATGCAAAGGTGGAGGACAAAAGTCCTATGGGAGGGAAAATTCAAATGGGTGGAATATTCCAAGAATATGCCATATTTGAATGAAAATAGGGTAATTTTAAATCAAATAAATTGATTTACATGTTCAACTTGGTTAGGTTGACTTACCCAAGGGTGGAGTTAAAATCAAAGGAATGGGGGATTAGTGTTAGGAGTTAATTAGGATTAATTAACTTAGATGAAATTAGTTTGATTTGTGACATTTGATTTAGGTGTTTGGGTTCATTTAAATCAAATGAGAGGATGTTGGAACATTAGGATTTCAATTAAAGAAAATTGATTTATTTAATTAAAGGAAGAACATCAAGATTTCAATTAAATAAAATTGATTTATTTAATTAAAGGAAGAACATCAAGATTTCAATTAAATAAAATTGATTTATTTAATTAAAGGGAGAACATTAGGATTTTAATTAAATTAAATTGATTTATTTAATTAAAGGAAGAACATTAGGATTTTAATTAAATAAAATTGATTTAGTTAATTAAAGGAAGAATATTAGGATTTTAATTAAATAAAATTGATTTATTTAATTAAAGGAAGAACATTAGGATTTTGATTAAATAATCCAATGAAGTGTATTATCTGATTAAGGAGGAAATTTTGATGAATTTAATTAATTAAATAAAGATTATTCAATTAATTGGTTAGTGTGGAAGTGATTAAGGAAGAATCAGTGTTAGTGAATCAATTGCATGATGCCAATCAAGATATTTTGAGTGTCTATAGGAGTATTCTTAAGTTGTTCATCAAGGTTATAGTCCTTTCCACTTTGTAAAGGAAAATGAGGAGAACTAGGAAAGATAGGATGAGGTAATGGGAGGGATGTTTGAGTTATTTGTCTTGGTTGAGGATTGTTTCTAGTGTTATATGTATGAGCGACGATATTGTAACTCAGCTGCTACAACATATTGTTCTTAGGTGGTTCGAGGATGAGGACAAGTTTGTTTTGTATTTCTGGTTGGTTTGGGGGTGGGTAAAGGATGATTTAGCCTCAAGAGGTGTAATAATTAAAGGATCTCTAGGATGTTTATAAATTAGAGGATTCAAGGGAGTTCTAATGTTCATAACCTCACCAAACTTATCCTTATTTTCATGATCTCTTAGTGAAGGGGAGTCTAATTTCACTTTATCATCTTCATATAAGGAAACCATATCACTATTTCCAATGTTGGCATTGGGTATGTGCAAGATCATCATGGAAAAAATAGGCCCTTAAGTGGCAAAAAATTTAGAAAAATCAGAGTTAGGCAACTTGACATAAAAATTTGAATAAGTTATCTATATTATTTCAAAAATATGTAACAATAGAATCTAGAAAATTGAATGTAGTTTCTAAAATACTAAGTTTATTTTAAAAATAAATAAATCTATTTGATTAAAATTTGAAATTTCAATGCAATAGTACTTAATTTTAGGGAAAAATAAGAAGTAGGTGTCTTTCTGACCACCTAACCACAACAAAATCATAATATTTTTTATAATATTTTAGATATAAGTAGAGAACTCATGTCGATGTGATGTATATTTTTTTGTAATTTTTTTCCAAGTAAATAATTAATTATGATTTTTTATTACAACTTTTAAAATATAAAAAACTTGTATGTCTAACCACCTTAACTTGGTCAAAAATTCATGAAATTCAATTTTTTTCTTTAATCCTATAGTATGAGAAGCATAGAATGTGATGCATGTTTCAGATTCAAAAAATGTGATATCGTTTGAAAGCTATATATTTTTTCAATCACCTATCAATCAGGACTTTAGTCATAATTCAAATAGAAAATGAATAATAATTATTTATTAAATTCAAAGTAAAGCATAATTTATATTGGTGGAAAGCTGAGAATCTCCTTTAAAAACCCTTTTCATTTCATCAATTTTTGGTAAACAAAAAGTCATTAGCCACGGGCCATCATATCACTTATGTAACGCCCGTCGTGCAAACCCCAAAGAACAAACATTGCAAACAATTTTTTTTTTAAATAACATAAAGTAAACATGCATCCAAACATTAATTACATTTACATTGCACATTAACAACTAAGTGTTACATTCTTTGGGGCACGAAAGGTCACATCGCAACACAACTAAAACAAAAGTAAAAGATAATTATTAAGCAACTTGACCAATTTATATTACAATAATCATTAATAAAAGTACATCCATAAACCAAGAGTGAAAGTATCACTACATCCCATATTACAATCATATAGAATCTCATCCAATAATGTTACAAAGGATCCTAACTATTACATCATCATAGAAACATAAGATTACATGCTCTCAATAATGAGTTACAATACATTTCCCATACATGTGGGATGATACAAAGTACAATAATATTTGAATTACAAATGATCCAGTGGAACAAACTCCAACTGAAGGAATGCTGCAAATAAAGAATGCTGATGGGGAACCCAACGGGTGCGAAGCATGTTCCACCCAACCATGTGAATTATGAATAACTCACCCCCCATGCTCAGAGGTGACAAGGAAGTTAACTCGACCATGATTGTCAAACCGACTCCATGAACAACATAGTACGAATACAATTACAACTCAAGGTTACAATAACAAAGACCACAACATTCACGAGTCAAGAAATAAGATAAAGATAAGAAACTCGCCACAATTAATCAAAGCAATGACAATTAAACAAGTCACCAAGGAACATTCATAAATCATTTTCACAAGAATCTGAATCAACAATAAGAATACAAAACCAGATGGACTAATACAACATCCAAAAGACATTTCTAGAAGAACTGATACAACATTGAAAATACAATTCCAAATAAATCTGAAACAATAAATAGAACATGATTCCATATAAATTTGAAACAACAATTTAGTACACAATTCCAGAGGCAATATGAAATAAGGCAAACGGGTGTCTAGTGGAGAGTGTCATCACATAGCTCTCATGGGATCTCCTGGCCCTTCCTCCAACTGAGGCGCCAGCCCCCATGAAGAGCCACTCTCCCTAAGACCCCTAACATAAAACAAATACAGGCAAGGGTTGTACTCAACAGATAAAGAACATAACTCAAAACCAAGCCACGTGAGGCATAACTCATCTCGCGATAATTCATAACAAAATTCAACAACCCGTACAACCCTTCCATCACAAAACCAATAAGTTTCAACTCCAAAAGTGTAATCAAGACGAGGATAACATTCAAAATTAAACATGCCTCTGGAACAAGGGTTGCAAGACAATAGGGTTCCCACATGGACAACACTAAACGATAACATAACGTAAATGAAAACTCGATATATATTTTGCAAGTTTGCACCATTAAATTTAACTCCATTCAACAATACGAATTAAGGCTAATTTTCTGTTTAAATTATTTGTTCAACAAAACAAATGATAAAATAATGCCCTATATATATATATAAACATTATTTAACCTTTTTTAAATATAATGCATAAATTACATTTAAAAATAAAATAATATTAAATAAAATAAATTATAATTATTGTATTTAATAAAATAAGTATATACACAAAAATATATATATATAAAATAATAAAAAATAAATAAAAACTCACAAAAGGAAAAAGGGCCGACGACCCTATTGATTGCCCGCAGAAGTCATAAAGACTGCTGCGCATAATAGTCTATAAGACTGTTGTGTGCAGTGTGCCACAGCAAGGGGTGAGGGAAGAAGGGTACGGCTTCAACCATCCCTTCAACCCTCCCTTAACACAATTAAAAAAAATTGATTTAAATCAAACACAAAAGATTATGAAATTAATTTCATTCCTCTCTATGAAAAACGTGAGTACGTACGACCAACACACAACTACAGACAGATACTAGTATGACTTAAAATACTAATATATATACATATATATATTTATATATAAAAGATATATCTATATAGATATATATATATATATATATATATATATATATATATATATATATATATATATATATATATATATATATATATATATATATATATATATATATATATATATTACTTGTATATATATGTATTAAGATTACAAAAGGTAAATAATTACATTCATATATAAATATATTTTCAAAAGAATCCCCAATCTCATTATTCTCAAAGAGGAATCAATTTTCCCAAAATAAACCCTTATAGTCAAATGGGACATTTCAGAAGATGTAGGTTTTTGTTTTGACAAATTGAAAACAATCCAATTATTTTATATTTTTAAACTAGACTAATCTCCTTCAGTAATTTTCTATTCATACAAAAGTTTTCTTTCTTCACACAAATCATATTTAATTAATTTTATTTTTCTCTAAAACAAAAAGATGAAAGAGAAAATAAGTGGAACCTGGATTCCTGTGCTCTCGAGAATCTGATGAAGCCTGCTTGATCCCAATGCCTCTACAAAGAGCTTCTAATTCCTCCTCTGAAAACCGTCTCCAGAATATCGTACTCGAATCCAATACTTTATTCAGAAAACCTCCACAACTTAATGCAAGCAAATGAAAGAAAACCTTTTTCCCCAAAACTACAGAACAATTAACTTGTGCAACTTTTGTCTCAATAATTCTCTGTGTGAAAAAACCCTCAAAATTTTCAATTAAAAATAAAAGATATTACCAATTTCTTCCAAAAGCTCTCAAAAATCCACAATAAAAGAAATTATATATTTGAAAGCAAGCTTTTCAGTCAAATCTCAATTCTCATTCGTTCACACAACTTTTTCCATTCTTTTATTTATTTATTCTTCTATTCTTCAATACTTTTTTTGTTTTAAATCAACTTTTGCAAGCTTTACTTGCTTTGCACATAATTTGATTTATTTATTTTATAATTTTCTTCAACAAGATAATTTAATTAAATTAAAAAAACACAATTTAATATTTAATTAGCCTATAATAAAATACATAACTTTTAAACTAAAACTTTTAAATATTTAAATACAATTTAATCTAACATTATACTAAACAATTATTACCATCATTTAATTGAATTAGTCACAACTTATAAAATACCAACATGAATAACATACAACAAGACACTCACATGAACACAATAATAATTGCAGAAAGGACAATTACAAGAACACACAATACCATTCAATCGGGACGGTTTGACAACATGGGATGGGATGACTTCCAAGTTATCTCTGTTTCAACATTATGTCGTTGGGTTATTGGTGCTCGCCCTATCCTGCCGAAGTAGGTGGAATCAAGACTATGTACCTGCAATCCCTACATACAAACAAAGTCATGTACATGTGCATACATATATAAAATCAAAGCATTGTATTATGAGAAGGAATTGCAGCATAGCAGGGCACCCGTGAACGAGTGGTGCCACACTATCCTTCATCACATCTATCCAAACAATATAATATAACCAATAAATTAATCATTTCTAAACTAACAAATCATATCATAACATAATTTACTAAATTAATGCATCACAATGTTACTAAAATCAAACTAATATCACCAACCACAATATCATATCAATAACCATGTTCTCAAATGTATAGGCATAAACAACAAGGTCTACTAACCAAACCAAACAATAATAGTCTCATCATAGTATCAAAGTACCAAATCAAAACATAGAAAAAATAAATCTAAACAGTAACAGGAGGGGTATTACATCCTCCCCCCCATAAATTCGGCTTACTCCTAGAAGCTGGCAAAAAAAAGAAAATAAGATTCCCTAATACAGGAGGCATCCACATACACCAAATCAGTGAACTAGTCACCATCACAAACTAGTATCACACTAACACATAAGAGTAACAAATAGTAGCAAAGAATATCAGTAACATGGGGGTATTACACAACATAAGAAGCACTACATCAGTCTCCTATATCGTAGAATTCTCATGGGCTCCCGAGTCAGCTGCATGTCTACTACCTATAGTCTCCACATCTGTGCTCTGATGCCCTACCTGACAGTCATCAACTACTTCAATTGCTCTGTGGATCCGACCCGCATCATCCCCTATTGGCTCCGTGACTGTCGGTCTCTAACTGAATTCAGGTGTGCTCCTCTGAGGACATTGCCTAGCTACGTGACCTTACTGGCCGCAAGAAAAACATCTTGCATTTCTGCCATTTCTTCTACCTCGAGGAGGTGCACCTTCTTGTCAAAGTCGACCCCTACTAGCTACAGTCTGAGTGCTCCGAGTTGACTAGTCAAGCCAATAAAGTTGGGCTCGCAACCAACTCTGAATTCTCCTAGACAAAAGATGCCCACCAATTCAGACACCAATCATCCAAGTCTCATCCTCCAAACCACCACAATGACTATGGAAGGTAGGAGAACGTTCCCTTAAGAGATCCATTATAAGTCTTACTACAGCTGAAACACCTCTTCTCCTAGGGAACCTTTCTCTTTCCCTTACCATTTGTCGATTTCTCTCTTGTCTTGGGCCAAGCTAGTTAAGAATTTCCTCAAGCAAGGGGCGTAATTGAGGGCTCAGATGTTCCTCATGACCACCCTCATGGACATTAAAAACAAAGTGCTCTGATGACCACCCCTATCAAGATCGCGACCTCTAGGCATCGTCCTACAACACCACCGAAGAACAAGTTCCAAATATTAGATGAGAACAATAGAAGGGAAGTAAATAAAATATCAAGAATCTAAGTACTATATCCATGCATTATTCACATACACAAGAATTCACATCACCGGGAATCACATAACGAGGCTACACAAGGGTCCATCTAGACACCAAAAAGCAGCATACTAAACCATGACATAAAATCCATGAGCCAAGAGCCAATATCCATCTCACATAATCCATACCTCACACTCAGTGGATTGATGGTGTTAGGCCACACACACATGGCGAGACCATCCAAACAAGACCACTATGAACCATCTCTTGTTGTACAAGGTGGTTAGCCTCCAAGAGATAGTCATCACACATAGGTGGGTAGTGGGTCCTAGCTATAAAATAGCCTCACATACCCCCATCCTCAAGGTTCCCTGCGTCTACTTCCTCGTATACACTCACCAAGTCCGCCTCATACGTCCTTGGAGAGGAATCATAATACGACACATGGCCAACCTCGAAAACAACAAGGATAAACTAATTTAGCTACCAAAGTCATAAAACAAACATCAAATAAGATTCAATTTCAATAGTAAAGCAAGAAATGCGCGCAATGTCAACACTAAATCAAATGTAACTACGAGGGCTATGAGAGAATAAGTCACAAAGTGTGGCTAAACCATTACAATCAAACATAAACAAAATGTCAGCCTTCAAGGTCAATTGAAAATCATCAACAATTATATAGGAAGTCCTCAATCTTCAAAATTGCATAATACAACACTGTGTGACTAGATACTAGCCACCAAATGAGGAAGGAGGGAACATCGTCTAGCTATAACAATAGCCCTCATGTGGTGTAGAGTGAGCATGCCATCCACATGACCCAGAGTGTGCTCCTCAACTACACCCTGCCTTGCGTCGTCACGCGACATGGTCATATGCCAGCCAGAGAAGGTACACACTAACATATGCCGCATGGCAGTGTTTCTGTGGCTCTGCAGAAGTAGGCACGCGCAGACACACCCTGCATAGCGATACCTCATGGAGAAGGAACACGCAGGTACTCGCCATCGCCAGAGGTATACATGGCTAGGGCATACCCATATGCTAACTGACCCAAACACTGTCGAAAGAAAACATGAGTATCCCTCTACAAGTGTGTGAGGCCCCATTACACTCATCACACAAGTAGGCTATCATAACACAATCTCATAGTGCGCCTTCACGTGTCTATGGACGTGGCATCGTGTCCTCGAGCCCAGCTCGCTACCATCAGCAACATGTCATCATCACCAACACTATGTCGGAACATCAGTGGGGTGTGGCATCGTATCCATTGCATCATGTCAGAACATGTGCAGATACAGTGTATGCAATACATATATGAGCATATCAATATGGGGCTACTCAAGCTTCACCTCTCATACAGACGAGGTTGACTCGCTAATGCCAGGTCAACGTCCCTATGGACGGCCAAGCATAAACTAACAATCCAATGCTACTATACTCAAAACTATGGGGTTTAGGCTAGCACATATGGATCAAGTACACTGATCCATCATACGGG
This sequence comes from Sequoia sempervirens, assembly GCA_007258455.2. NCBI lineage: Eukaryota > Viridiplantae > Streptophyta > Pinopsida > Cupressales > Cupressaceae > Sequoia > Sequoia sempervirens. The sequence goes on from VDFB02058242.1 coordinate 414,818,742, forward strand.
GAAGTAGTGAGTATGTTTCCTCGGGATTGGTTGAGCTAAGACTACTCTGTGTTGCAATATGCGTACGTTGCACACTCCGCCCAAGGAACTTTGTGGCTGCTACTACCCCTTCACAGATTGAGGGACTAGAGAACCAAAAGAAAAAAATCCATGAAACTAGCTTTTGGCTACTCTTATATGTATAGATTTTCAACCACACATGGGTTGGCCCTCAATCAGGTAACAAACATACAAACACACATAATGGTATGGTTAATCCCACACCAAATACAACATATTCTGAATGGATGGGTACACCGTATCTCCATCCTAAGACCCATGGGTTATGGGCCCACAAAGCAAGTATGGGGTATTCACAACACTCAACTGATGCACGGTTACTGGTTTCTCACATTTATAAGGGAAGTACAATTACATACATAATTCCACAAGTACACTTACTTTCCAACAAATATGTGGTTCAAATCTTTACATCCTTTCCACAATCCAACATGATCATCGTGATCACTTAAGAACTTCACTTAACAAATTCACTAGGACAACATAATGGGATCATATGAAACCAGAGTGCTGAGTATATGAACCTAGTGCTCTGATACCAATGTTGTAACGCCCGTCATGCAAACCCCAGAGAACAAACATTGCAAACAATTTTTTTTTTAAATAACATAAAGTAAACATGCATCCGAACATTAATTACATTTACATTGCACATTAACAACTAAGTGTTACATTCTCTGGGGCACACGAGGTCACATCACAACACAACTAAAATAAAAGTAAAAGATAATTATTAAACAACTTGACCAATTTATATTACAATAATCATTAATAAAAGTACATCCATAAACCAAGAGTGAAAGTATCACTACATCCCATATTACAATCATATAGAATCTCATCCAATAATGTTACAAAGGATCCTAACCACTTACATATCGCCACTTTTCGGCCCATCATGATCCTGCACATACCCAATTTTCTTACACCATGATATCTTCCCTAGTATGAGAGTCTTTAGGAGAGAAACAAATTAAATGTTAATGACATTCAAAGGTTGGTTCTTCTAAAGATAACTTCATCACAAGTAGGGGAGTCATCTATGGTTGAATTGTCTTGCTTATCAATGATGGTATCCTCTTGTTCAATAATATTTTCCTTAGTAGGGGAAGAGAAACAAATAGGATTCTCATGGAACTCAATGATTGGATCTTCCATCACCAAAATAACTTCGTCACAAATAGGAGAGGTATTAGGAGAAGACCAAATTTGATTGTCATGAGTGTCTACTATGTTATTCTCTTCACTAAAGCATTCCCAATAAGTTGTAGGTTAACAGATCTATTATATTTTGATTCAAATTTATTTTAATTTTGATCACATCTCCTCAAGATTTATCCCAAAACATAATTTAATTAACATATTATTTCATTAGTAAAAGCTTGGTTCTAGTAGTTTGAGCTAGGACCCATTATCCCTTGATGGTGAATGGGTCCTCCCTTAATAGGACCCCCCTTTTTCAGGTGATCTGAAATGGGTTTTTAACCCTCTTTTAATCCCCTAGGGTTATGTCCTAGAAAATTGAGCCAAGACCCATTCGCCCTAGGTGGCGAATGGGTCCTCCCTTAATGACACCCCCTTTTTAAATTTCATTCCTAGATTTGGTGTCGGCCTTAATTCTTTAAAATTTGGGGTTAATCTCCTAATTTAGTATAAATAAGGGGTTAATTCGCACTGTTTCTCCTAGAAAATTTATGAAGCATTCAAGCATTCAAGTGATCAAGAATTATAGCATTTCAAAGGCATTAATAAGGAATTACAAGGCAGATTTCATGTGTTTATTGCCGCAATTCAAGATCATATGACCATTTCAAGGGTTTGATGCATGCATTCATGTTGTTGAGCTCAAGAAGTGGATGGAGAATTGAAGATCTACTTGCAACCATTGTTCAAATCTTATTCAAGGATCCAAGATCTACATTCTTCATGGCCACTACATGTTAACTAGTATGCAATTTCTTTTCACAAGAAAACATCCAAGGTGATGTATCATTTACATATTTCACATTTCATTCTTCAATTCATTCATTTCATCATTTGGTTTAATTACCTACAACGGGTTTGACTAAGGAAAAACCCCATTTACTAACAAAACAAGTTTTTTTACCCTTGAGTGTGTATTTAAAGATTTATAGGTTGAAGATCAAGTTGAGCAAGATTTTGAGCAAAATTGTCAAAGTTGTAAAGCTGCTAAAGTTGTAATTCAAAGTGCAAGATCACAGAATCAAGGCTACAAAATTACATATAGACTTCCATAAATTGATAATAGGGATTTTAAGAGTCCAGACATCAAGGAACAAGACCCTGAAATCAGCTTTTCGAAACCCTCAAAGGACCCATTTTCCATTGAAGGCGAATGAGTCCTCCATAGCTCAAAAAAAATAACTTTCTAGCTAGGTACACATCTTTTTATGCTCTAAAAACATCCCTTGGCATAGTTTCTATAATAGTTAGGTATCATTTATAATTGTTATTGGCATCTTATTTTGCATAATTTGAGGTGTTTAGGGTCTTAGAAAAATCAATGGTCCATCATTTTTTTGATCATTTTTGGTGGACCCTATTTTCCCCTAAACATTTATTAGTGAAACCAACATATTCAACATTGCAATTTTCTAATTTTTGGAGTCTCTCATTGCATCTTAAGTTACATCTTGCATTGAATAAAGATATCATTTAGGGTTTATTATTTTGCATTGAAATCTTGCATAGCATATAGGGTTTAGATTTGCATTCTTTTGCACTTCTTAAATATGAAAATTATAAAAACTGAACCATTCATTTTTGGCTCTTTACAACTTCTCTAGCTCTTCTAGGGTTTTCCACCTAAAAGGAGAGATGTAGGGCCAAAAATGCTAACTAGTTCATTCAAATTATGTTATGTGTGATGTTGTCTAAACTAAATGCAATTGAATGATCTAAATGAATGAATTTAAATGCAAAACTAATATTTGAACTATGCTGGAAAACACATTGTGATATGCAAACAATGAACTAAATAAAGAACAATGCAGAACAAAATGAAATGAGATGAAACAGAGTGCACCTAGGCAATGTTTGATGAATTTGGAATGTTGTGGATGCTGACTAAAATCACTAAAATTTCATAGTGGGACTCATTCACCCAGGGTGGTGAATTAGTCCTCCTATTAGTGAAAAAGTGTCAAAAACTAGTTTCTAATTGTCGGGATTCAGAATCTGACAAAATTCAAGTTTTCAGTCCTATGGTTGGACACATTCGTCACTAGTGGTGAATCAGTCCTCTCCCAAATTTTTGAAAAATTAGGAGACAACTCTGCAACACCAGATCTGGAAATCTCTGATTGTCGAGTTGTCGAAGTCAATTCTGCAGGAAACGAACATAAAACCTTCTCCAAGCTTGAAATATGAATGAGTTGACTTAAAGCACCTAGTTGACTTGTTTACCAATCTTCAACACCAAAAATCTTGTTAAATCTGCATACCTAGGTCTACAAACACATGCAATAGGGGAAAAATGGTTGAGGGTTAGCAAATAGGGTTTGCCTTGGTCAAACCCCACTTTCAGTAATCAAACCCTTAATAAAAAAATGAAAAGAAATAGAATGATAAAATAATAACATGCAATAGCTATCAACTTACCAAACCCTTGATAATGCAAATCTGAAGTAATGTTAAAATGGATGCTCCAAAGTGCTTGAATATTGCTTGAATTGATGTTGTAGAATGCTTGAAGGCTTGAAATGTGAGATGGAATGCTTGAATGAATAAGGAGATTGTAGGAGATGTAAAATGAGGTGAAAATCACTTATTTATACAATCTTGTGCCTTAGTTACCCATTCATACCTCATCACAAGCCGACATCAAGTGTTTATGAATTAAAACTGAAAGTAAAATTTAAATTTTTTGAATTTGGAGCCAAGGGGGACACATTCACCACCCATGGTGAATGGGTCCCACCTAGAACCTGAAAATAGGTGTCAAGAATTAAGTTGTATTTAATGTTATTTATCAGGTTAACATTCAAAAATACACCTAATTAAGACATATGAAGGCATAAAAGGATCAAATAAAGCATGAGAAATGGATAAATAGTGAAGTTGTGCCTAGAAAAGCTTGAAATATTGTTACAAGACTTTACAACACTTCAAAATAAGACTTGTTTAGTGATGAAAAGGTGTTTTTTAGGTAAATTGCAATAAATAAAGTCCAGAAGAATGTTGAAATGTCTTACAACACTTCACAAAACCTTCACAAAATGTCATTATTTGAAATTTAGTACCTAAATATACATGTTCAAGCCATGTCACAACATAAAATTAGAGCAAAATATATCAAATACCATGAAACAAGACCTAAAAGGCCATGAAAATAGCCCCCACTTTAGTGAGAGGATGAACTTGCTTCAAACTCACACTAAAGTAGCCATGAACATTGAGAGGAGGGTTGAAATGCACTTACGCTAGCAAGATGGGATAACAACGATCAAGAGGGATGATCAAGTCCCTAGGATGAAGATCCTATGGAAAACTAAACATAAGAACAAAGGAACATGCAAATGTTGAGAATCAAATGAAGCTTCTATCATCTGTCCAACTAGTTGTGGATTAGATCTAGGCTAATTGTTTGAAAAAGAGAATGTGTACTCACTCTGGGGCAAAAAAACACATAACGGTCCTTTGGGTGAAAAAGCCCAAACATACTCACTCTGGGACCACAAAACTTCTGGCTGTCTGCGGGGTGAGAAATCCCAAAAGGTAAGATACATACACTAGTTGGTATGCACTCACAAACACAAAGGTGGCTATGGGGAAAATTCATGCTGCTAGGTGGGCTTCCCACTCAACCATATTAAAGTTATGCCTCCTGATATCTTTAACAAGGTGCCACAAGAAAAATTTCATGAACAAAAAGAAAGGTACCACAGTCATGCAAGTTGTGTTATGCAAGGTGGAAAAAATGCAAAGTGCAAAAATGTAAAGTGTAAAATGAGAAAGATGTTCAAAGGAGTCTTTTTCAATTCATGCAAGGTTAGTCACTTAGGGAACATTATGTCTAATGTCTCCAAAAGAGGACCAATCAAAGAATAGTATAGTCACAACTTAGGGGATGCAGTGTGCCACATCAGACCACCAAGAGGAATGCAGTATGCTAAGATATATCACAATTATGAAGGACATCGCACCCAATGTCATCCACAAAGTGAAAAATGCATCACATAAGCGACAAGGCTACACTAAGAACCAAGAATGAAAAATGAATTAATGGTAATGTATGCCCCTCACTTTAAAGGAATTTTTGCACATCGTTCTATGAGCAATTACTTTAAAGTAGAGAAGAAAAGAAAAAGAAAAAAGAAAAGAAGACATAAGAGCCAACTTGGAAAGCCCTATGCCAAGTCATATGTTTTGAAGTTAGGTTGTGTCATTTCAAGGAAAATGAAAAACAAAGAAAGGGAGTTTCCTCCCAAAAAAGAAAGCACACCAAACACATAAGGGATCTATGGATTTGGGGTCAGTATGTTCGTTACTGAAATGTTTTGATTAAAGAGCTCAGAACTATCATCATTCCCCAAAGCACATAGAACTAGAAGAATGACACAAAGAGAGTGAAAAAGAAAGAAAGGGAAAGTCCATTTTGGGTCAACATGGAAGATACATTGCGGTCTCAACTCTTTGCATCGTCCCCAAAAGGAAAACACAAGTGAAATGAAAGAAAATGACAAGGTGAAAGAAAATGAAAAATATTTTGGGTCAACATGAAGGAGACATTGTGGTCTCGATGCCTTGCATCATCCCCAAAAGGAAAAACACAAGAAAGATACAAAAATAAAAGGGACCATTTGGGTCAACATGGAAGAGACATAGGGTGTCTATGCTTTGCTTCATCCCCAAAAGGAGAACACACAAAAAAAGCGAAAAAGACAAAGACCTTTTGGGTCAACATGGAAGAGACATAGGGCGTCTCTACGCTTTGTGTCATCCCCAAAAGGAGAACACAAAATGAAAATGAAAAAGAAAATGATGCATGACATATAGAAGAATAGAGGTACAAATAGAAAAAGTGTACAAAGAGAGAGAACATCAAACACATGATACAAGGGAACACGGTACGCACATGAAATAAAAATAAAAATAAAAGAAACATGGAAAATGCTAACAAGGTGAATGCAAGTCAACCATCTAACAATTCATCCACCTCCAAATCATGTTCAGTGTAATGCGAGGGTGGATGACTATCCAAAGGAATAATTGCAAGCACCAAACTAGGAGTCATACCAGGTTCTTCACTTGGTGGAGAGGATTTATCTTTTAAGCTCATTGTAGATGAAAATAAATATTTTAAATCATTATGCACTTCTTCATCTATTTTTGCTATCGTCGCATCATCAAAAACATCATCAAGATTAATGACAACGGGAGGATGTAGGGTGATTTCTAAGGATGGATTTATTAAAAGTTGAGGTTGTTGGATTGGTTCATTTTGTTGGGATTGTTGCACTAGACTATCTTGTGGCGGGTCAGGAGGAGGGTGGTCATCTATTACTTTTGTCAAAGGTAGAGGTTGATTTTCTTTATTTTCTTCCATGTGAGACTAACAAGCAAGGAGACGACGATGATGCCTATGTTCCCTAGTACCGTGGTTTCATTTAATTATGTTTTAGAGTTGTTGAGGTGTAAGAGTGGATTTAGGCATCATAGGTTCTTCTACTTCTGAAGAGGGAAGAATAGAAGAAACCAAAGAGTATGGGTCAACCACTTTCTCTTTGGCTTGATACACTTTTTTAATACAAGGAGGCATGATAGGAGCTGTTTCATTTTCCCTTGGTCATTTAAACAATGGTAGGGAAGTGTCGAGGGGTGGTTGTTCATGAGGTTGTATGGTTTTCTCAATGTCGAACTCAGGTTGAAACACAGTTTCATCTATGACGAGGGGGAGTGGAAGTGGATGAGGATGTGTTATGAAGAGACAATTCGGCTATCTTTTTGGCTTTGAATTTTTGGTAGGTTATGAAAAAAAGTCTTTTTGAGGGGTGATGGGTTCCATGAGTTTAGGCCAAAATCCTTCTAATGAAAATTTACCTTTGGAAGATAAGGTATTAAAGCCACTATGAGCATGTATGGTAAATATCTCATTGCCATGTGGAAACTTCAAACACTTGTGAACAACCGATGGGACCACTTTCATTGAGTGAAGTCAAGGGTGGCCTAGCCACAAAAAAAAGTGGTCAGATTGTGGAATAATTGAAAATTTTAACTCTAAAGTCTTAGGTCCAATCTGTAAGGGGAGTATGATCGATTCTATTGTAGGAAATGTAAAACAAGTATGTTTCTTAATCCAAGTATTTGGTTCATTATAATCATCTTAATATAGCTCATGTAATACTAGAAACTCTTTTGTGATCACATTCTCACCACAAGCAGGATATATTAATATCCCGTTAGTGGGCTTAGCATAGATTCTGCTAGCTATGTAGAGAAGACCATCAGGAAGATTTTGTAGTATGTCTTTAGAAGAAAAAGTGATATCAAGAGATTTAGTGGTTTGGACCTTACGATGGATAACATCTATCGTAGCAACAAGTTGATCCATAGGACTTTATTTAGTAATAGGTGAAGGTATATCATGTTGTTCATTGTTTGTATCAATAGTCATTACATCAGTGTTTGAAGGTTCACTAGCCTTGACAAATGAAGTAGTGTGTTTAGGCATACGATTGGTGAAAAATTGTAAATTTTGGTTAGGGGGTGCAATGGACTTATTGCCTTGATCATTAACACTCATAATGGGAAAATGGCTTGAATCAATGAGGTCTTGAACTAAATGTTTGAGACACTTGCAGTGTTCAGTGTCATGTCCATTTTGGTGATGAAAATGACAATAAGCATTAGGCTTGAAGGTGGGTGGTAAGGGCTGATTTGGATCAAGTGGTCGGATGGGTGGAAAAGTGAGCATGCGTTTTTGTAATTGATTCATTATGTTATGGAGGGTATCGGGTAAGGGAGGAAATTGTCTCTTCGGGTTCCCATAGTTATAATGCATCGTTGTTTTAATGGCTGCCACTTGAGTTTGAATTGGTTGGGTTGGTTGCTATTGTGAAGGAGGAGGCAGGTTAAACTGTAAAAAGCCTCTATTTTTTTTGTGAAATTTTTGTGTGTTATTTTGATGTTGATTGTTGTGTTTGGGTTTTTCAGCTTGGTTAGAAGTGGATTTGGAATCACGACTTGAAATTGAGTTATGGTATTCACACAAGGTTGTGCACAAATGCATAAATGAAGGGAATTTCATCATTGTTAGCTTATCCTAAAGGTGTGTGTGCAATTTTTTGATAAACATATTTTGTAGATGTGCATCAGGAATCTTGACATCAATTTGAGCATACAAGGATTGGTTTCGTGAGATAAAATCCGTGAATTTTTCATCTGTGTTTTTTCTACATTGCATGAGGTCAGCCATTATCTTTTTAGGTGTCATGTGAACTTGAAAGTGACTTATGAAAGCATCCACCAATTCATTGAATGAATGGATGGAATGAATGGGCAAGTTGGAAAACCATTCTAATGCAGTATCTTTCAAGGTCCTTGGAAACAGTTTGGTTAATAGTTTATCATCAAGGAAAAAGTCCCTACACAAAGTAGTATAAGCATTAACATGGTTGATAGGGTCTCCTTTACCTCCATATTTCTCAAACCGAGTCATTTCTATCCCTTGTGGTATTGGGCTACATAAGATTTCTAAGGATAAGGGGCTTCTACAGACATGATATGCGGTTGGAGCGGATTGACCTTGGCTAATGGTGAAAAGTTGGTGTTGCATGGATGAAACAATATTAAGGAGTTGTGTAAGAACAAGATTGGGGTAAGTGGGTTGAGGTGGAAGAGAAAAGGGTGATGGAGTGTAGGTGATGTTATGTGAAGTGAAAGGAATACTATGGGGTGTGAAGCCGGTGGAGGGGACTTGCGATGCCACAAGAGAAGTAGGAATGCTAGGTGGAATCAGAAAAGAAGTAGCCGCATAATTAACATGTTGCATAGTTGTGTGGACTTGCTGATTGGTATAAGTTGGTATAGATGCTATGGTTGAAGGGGGAGGAACTTGAGGTCCTACTTGGCTTACAAGAGTTTTTGCAGATTGAGTATTAGAAGAGGCATGTTTATTGTAAATCTTGACAATTCTCTTCATCACTTGCAAGCCATCATCACTTTCAATCAAACAATGAAGATTGCCAATGGCAGGTATGACAGTGGTGGAAATTTTTTCAAGTGAAAAATATTGTAAATGTGCAAAATCCTCATGAATATTAATGATCTTTTCTTGCTGGAGGGAATGGTTTTGGGTGTCAACATTCATTGGATGGAAAGGTGAAGGCATAGAAGTGGTATTGCCAGGGCCTAATACTCCATTTTCCATACTAGGAGTAGGAGCTCGTGAGATCCCAAGGTCCACAACGAAAGTGCTATTGTGGGAAGCCATGAGTCTAGAACTTCTCACTAAAGTATTATCAACGGGGCACCAAACACTCATACAAGTACCACAAAGGTGGGATGAATGCAAATGCAAGGTAATCTAGAAGTGTCTAAATGAAAATAATAGAAATACTACTAACTAGAACATAAATGTAACTACAAAAAATAGAAATTTAGGAAAATGCCAAAAAAATGCTAGAAATTATATTTAAAAAGTGCAGAGGGATCGATTCGCCCAGGGTGGCGAATGAGTCCCAGTATGATGTTTTTGTGTGTTTTTCAAAAAATTTAAGATGAATTTAATGCTCTACAAAATGCAATCAAAGATGCAAAATGCAGATTTTTAGTTTTTTCAATTAGATGTAATGCAAAAATAAAATCTAAATGAAGTTTTCATGAATGCAATATGAAAAGTCCTAGAATGCAAAAACAAAACAATGTCCTAATTGGATGTTGATGCAAAAGTAATCTAGGATGCAATATGCAAATGAAATAAGAAATGCAAAGTGTTCAAAATGCAAGTTCACCAAAATGAACCATTGATTTTTGGCTCTATAGGACTTCTCTAGCTCTTATAGGGGTTTTCACCTAAAAGGAGAGAGGTAGGGCCAAAAATACTAACTAGTTCATTCAAATGATGTTATACGTGATGTTATCTAAACTAAATGAAGTAAAATAAATGCAATTGAATGATCTAAATGAATTAATTTAAATGCAAAACTAATATTTGAACTATGATGGAAAACATATTGTGATATGCAAACAATGAACTAAATAAGGAAATAATGCAAAATAGAAAGAAATGAGATGAAACATAGTGCACCTGGGAAATGTTTGATGAATCTGGAATGTTGTGGATGTTGATTGAAATCACTAAAATTTCATAGAGGGACTCATTTGCCCAGGGTGGTGAATTAGTCCTCCTAATGGTGAAAAAGGGTCAGAAACTGGTTTCTGACTATCGGGATCCAAAATCTAACAAAATTCAAGTTTCCAGTCCTAAGGAGGGACTCATTCGCCACTAGTGGCAAATCAATCCTCTCCCAAATTTATGAAAAATCAGGAGACAACTCTACAACACCAGATATGGAAATCTCTGATTGCCAAGTTGTCGAAGTCAATTCTATAGGAAATGGACATAACACCTTCTCCAAGCTTGAAATATGAACTAGTTGACTTTTTTACCAATCTTCAACACTAAAAATCTTGTTAAATTTGCATACCTAGGTCTACAAACACACATGCAATAGGGGAAAAATGGTTGAGGGTTAGCAAATAGGGGTTTTCCTTGGTCAAACCCCACTTTTGGTTATCAAACCCTTAATAAAACAATGAAAAGAAAGAGAATGATAAACTAATAACATGCAATAGCTATCAGCTTACCAAACCCTTGATAATGCAAATCTAAAGTAATGTCAATGGATGCTCCAAAGTACTTGAATATTGCTTGAATTGATGTTGTAGAATGCTTGAATCCTTGAAATATGAGATGGAATGCTTGAATGAATGAGGAGATTGTAGGAGATGTAAAATGAGGTGAAAATCACTTATTTATACAATCTTGTGCCTTAGTTACCCATTCATACCTCATCATAGGCTGACATCAAGTGTTTTTGAATAAAAACCCAAAAGGGAAAATTAAAATTTTTGAATTTGGAGCCAAGGGGGACTCATTCGCCACCCATGGTGAATGGGTCCCACCTAGAACCTAAAAATAGGTGTTGGGGATTAAGTTGTATTTAATATTATTTGTCAAGTTAACATTCAAAAATACACTTAATTAAGACATATGAGGGAATTAAGGGATCAAATAAATCATGAGAAAGGGATAAATAATGAAGTTGTGCCTAGAAAAGAGTGAAATCTTGTTACAAGACTTTACAACACTTCAAAATAGGACTTGTTTAGTGATGAAAAGGTGATTTTTAGGTGAATTGTGATAAATAGAGTCTAGAAGAATGTAGAAATGTCTTACAACACTTCACAAAAACTTCACAAGACGTCGTTATTTGAATTTTAGTACCTAAATATGCATGTTCAATCCATGTCACAACATAAAATTAGAGAAAAATATATTAAATACCATGAAACAAGACCTAAAAGGCCACGAAAATGACAACTTGGGGCCATTTTTCTATGGCACAAAAACAAATAAGTCCTTTTGCATCTCATTTATATCTCATTCAATTGCATTTGAAAATCAAAACAAAACTACATTTCAAATTAGGCCTTGCATTTCATCTTTTCATTGCATTTTTACATTGAATTTTTGGAAAATATGAAGCTAAAGCTTACTATTTCAAACCTAGAACGGAAAGATATAACTAACAGCTTGCAAATCCTTAAAAATAGTTTAAAAATACCTAACCATGGCCCATTTTCCTTTGCTAGTGAATAAGTCCCTAATTAGGTATGATTTGAACCTTCTAGCAACAGAAAAAGCATCAAAATTCACTCTGAAATCCATAGAAAAACCTCAAAAACACTTAACTAGGACCCACTCGCCCTTTCTATCAAATGAATTCTTGTTAGCTATGGATCTACATTTTTGAGACATTAAAATCTCATCTTTTAGCCTTTTTTTGGTGTTGTTACCTTTCTATTTCAGTTTTTTGATTTGTTGTTTCATCAATTTCATTGCATTTAGCTTAAATTGTTTCATTTTAGTGCATTGTTAAAAGTTCAGAATTCCATCAAAATGTTTCATTTTCGACATATTACATTGTGTAATGAGTAAATTACCATGTTTAGGTTTGAAATTCTAAAAATGGAGAAGTTTTTAGGCAATGTGTGGAAGTGCTTGTTCTCTTTGGTTGATGCTTCAAATTGTGTTTTTGACAATGAACCTAATGACATTGAACTCACTCATGCTCATATAACTCCTTATGCATGTCCTCCTCATGATGTTGACATAATTGGATAAGATGAAGCTACCACATGAATGAATTTATAAATGATTTCCTTAACAACCTTGAGTCCAATTCATCCTTTTACCCTTCAATGAAATAACCCACACAACTTGAGATGTTTGGACTTTTACATCCTAAAACCAAGTCACAAGTTGACCCTAAGCTCCCTATAATAGGTGAACCTATCTCCTCTAAACAAGAAAAAATTTAATCATGCTATGTCAACAAAGTAACCAACACATCAATCAACCTTGAAGAGACATATTGCAAAGGATTCACGATCTTGGGAAAACAAGGATGTGATACAAGAAGTGAACATAAAATTCATCAACTCCTAGAGAAAATACCAACTAAAGAAACCAAAGGGATAGGATATCAAGATCCCCCTCTCAACATAAGTGCTCCTAAAGAATACCCGAGGCTTCGTAGTGATGGTATGTTGTCATAGATCCTCCTCTTCATATAGATTTTTTCCTTCCTAAAGAGCAACCCATACCTCCTAAGGATAAGGATAACAAAGACAAGATCATTTCAAGACCTCCTACCTTAATCTTATCTAGAGAAGTTGGTGAATACAAGAGGCCTTACAAGCAAAATAAACTAAAGTTCCCTTGTCCACTACCTGAAAGTGAAAGGAAACTACAATTGCTTCTAAACAAAAAACTAATAACATTACCACCAATAAAAGAAAAGCTAATACTCTATCCTAAAGATGCAAATGTTCCACATTGTTGATACCATAGAACTATTGGACATAGTACTAATGAGTGTCGTGCATTCAAATTGGTATTAACCAAATTTCACTTTAATGGAAATGATTTCCATCGAGTGATTGCATAACATACCCTTCTGCTCCTTGTCATGTAATAGTTATATATCTTAAAAAATTCTCACTATTACATGTTTTACACTTATTGCAAATCATTTTCTCTAATGCAAGGAGCTCATTTTCCTCACCTAACTCGGCTCATTCTTGCCCTACATAAAGTGGGGGAAAGAACCTGATAGCCTTGTCCTAGTAATGCATTTGTTGTTTTCCCTTTGTCTAGTTGTCAGCCTTCTGTTTATACCGACTGAGATTGGGAGGTGGATGACCTACTTTAGGTTGACTTGCCTATTCCTTACTAGTATTTTTCTTTTTCATTGTTCTTTATGTGATTGCATGTGCATAATGTGATCCCCTATGACATTTCATTTGATGTTCCTCTCTCTTTTGTGCATTCTTCTATATGTACCTTCATTCTTCTCTATGTCGTAATATATTTTTTCATTTGTCTTTTTTTTTTCCTTTTGGGGATGACGCAAGGCATCGAGACATTTATGTCTCTTCCATGTTGACCTGAAAGCTTTTTCTTTATCTTTTCATTTGTCTTGTGTTTTCCTTTTGGGGATGATGTAAGGCATTGAGACATTTATGTCTCTTCCATGTTGACCCAAAATATTTTTCTTTATCTTTTCATTTGTCATCTATTTTCCTTTTAGGGATGACTCAACGCGTCGAGACATTTATGTCTATTCGATGTTGACCCAAAATATTTTCCTTTATCTTTTCACTTGTCTTGTGTTTTCCTTTTGGGGATGACACAAGGCATCGAGACATTCATGTTTCTTCCATGTTGAGCTGAAAGGTTTTTCTTTTTTTCACTTTCTTTGTGTCATTCTTCTAGTTTTATGAGTATTTGGGGAATAATGACAGTTCCATGCTCAACGACAACATTGTAGCACAGATGCACTGACCCCAAATCCATAGATCCCTTATATATTTGTGGGGGCAACCCTTCCTTCCTATTTCATGATGCAACTTATTTTGAAAACATATGACTTGGCATAGGGTTTTCTGAGGAAAAATCCCATGTCTTAGGCAAAAAAATTTGCTACTTTAAAGCAATTGCTCACAGTAATGGTGTAGCAACAACTTTAAAGTGGGGGCATACATTGATGACATCTTTTAGCAAAATTTCATGATGTGATTTTCCTTTCTTCTTATGAGTGTCCTCTTCTTGGTGGTATCATTGGGTTTGATGTTGTTCAAGAGTGTGCGATCTACTAACATGGCATGATGCAAATGAAGCTTCCCATGGGCGATGATCTGACACTTTTGACTTGTCCTCTCTTGGAGACATTAGGCACAATGCTCACTAAGAGGAAGACCATTACATGAACAAAGAAAAATCCATTTTAACAAAAAATTTACATGAAAAAAGCATTTATAAAAATCATTTACATTGTGGTGCCTTATTGAAGTTGTCAAGAGGATAACTTCGATATGGTATGAGAAGCTAATATGATTCTCTCATTTGCCACCTTGTTGGGATAACTCGCCTAGTGGACAAACTGAGGTTCCACCAACCTAGAGTTAGCATATAGATATTTTGAGACAACTCACCTAGTGGACAAGATGAGGTTCCACTACCCCAGAGTGAGCAGCATATGTTGTAGACAAACAACCCCGTTTCACATCATGTTGATACGGTTGTGCTTGATCCTTTGTTTTTTTTAATTTTTCTTGTCCTTTGATATGGTATGGTCATGTATCTTTGTTATTGATGCATACTTAAGTGTCTTGGATGTTTAATTTAGTGTGATTTTTACATGGGGTCATCCTCTCACTAAAGTGGGGAAAAATGTAGTAACGAAAAAAGTAGTCTTTTCCCTTGCGTGTTTGATAATTGATATTAAAGTTGAAGTAATGGTGTCTTGGAGTAGTGTTGTAATGTGTTGTACACATTCACACTATTATAGGACCATTTTTTTTACTAAAGAATTCCTTAATTGATCCTTTGCAAAGGTGTTGTAAAGTGTTGTAACACACTTTCACACTTTTCTAGGATGTACTTGCTTAATTAAGCCTAATGGGCCCCTTTCTAAATAAAATGTACATAATGTGTACCTTGTTTAAGTGTTGTAAAAACACTTTCACAATTATCTAGGTGTTCTTAATTAATTGTGGTTAATTGGAGTTATTAGCACCCTTTTGATTCAAATTTAGGCCTTAATTTTGACACCTCCCGAAGATCTATCCCGACAATCATAATTCAATTAACAAATTATTTCATTGGGAAAAGTTTGGTCTTGGTAAGTTGAGCTAGGACCCATTCGCCCTTAATGGCGACTGGGTCCTCCCTTAACAGGACACCCCTTTTTTAGGTGATCCAAAATGGGTTTTTAACCCTCTTTCAATCCCTCAGGGTTAGGTCCTGGAAAATTGAGCTAGGACCCATTTGACCTAGGTGGTGAATGGGTCCTCCCTTAATGAGACCCCATTTTTTAGTTTCATTCTGGCTGGAATTTAATTATGTTTCTTTCCAGATCTAGAGTCGACCTTAATTCTTTGAATTTCAGGGTTGATCTCCTAATTTAGTATAAATAAGGGGTTAATTCACATTATTTCTCCTAGAAAATTTATGAAGCATTAAAGCATTCAAGTGATCAAGTATTAGAGAATTTCAAAGGAATTCATAAGGCATTACAAGGAAGATTTCAAGTGTTTATTGCAATAATTCAAGATCATATCATCATTTCAAGGGTTTAATGCATGAATTCATGTTGTTGAGCTAAAGAGGTAGATGTAAGATTGAAGATCTACTTGCAACCATTGTTCAAATCATATTGAAGGATCTAAGATCTATATTCTTCATGGCCACTACATGTTAGTATGCAGATTTTTTTCACAAGCCAACATCCAAGGTGACATCAGGGTGATCCCACAATAGTGGTTTACAATTTTTGGCCAAACTAGATACTGAAATAATTTTTTTTAACTTAATCTTCACTTTCAGGCACCTATAGTAACTAAATAGTAAGGAATTTGAAGATGATGAAAACTAGAGTTTCATGACATTTTTTCTGTAGATTCTAAATATATTTTTTTCAATTTTTTTGGAATGAGATTGCACTTCTTTTTCCATCTCCCTCGAAAACTAGTTTTTTTTCAAAAACCAACATTTTAAAAAAGTGAAACTCACCGTATAACACATAACATTTTTTCCATGAAGGATAAAATTCTAATTCTTTCAAATTTAGATTTGTAACTTTGATATCTAGTGTTTCCACTTGGTTAGATAGTTTTTTATTGAATATTTTTTCTTTAATCAAGAATCAAAGTCAAACCAATTACAATTTAGGCATAGTGTGACCGTATAATGCGTAACTTTTTTTGTATGTATTGAAATTCAATTTCTTTTTGTTGGATCAAGGACTTTAATATTTGGTGCACTCATATTTTTCAAATTTTTTTTGATAATCTTCTTTTTTTCCACATGTACAGAACAAAGAGCTTGATTTTTAGTGAAAAACCTATGTTTAATAAAACTAAAAAAAAATACATAATAAAACCAAAACATATTAAAATTGTAGTTGTTGGATAGCTCGTTCTGAGGACTACCTGATTCTAGTTGGGTTTGTGAAGTCTCCATTTTCATCCTCAACTTGAGCTTCAAAATAGAAAAATCTGGACTTTTTTTATGCCAGAGGATGCCAAGGTGGGATTTAGGGGGTTCAAGCGAACCAGGTTCATTCAAACCCTTGGTTAATTTGAACCCCCTCCCATAAAGTTTTTTTCTTTGGTTTTTTGGCGAGAATGGGGTCCACCGTGCATTTAACTTGTTCACATGAACTAGGGTTCATTCGAACCCTTTTTTGGTTTGCTCAAACCAAAGGGTTCATTTGAACCCCCAAAACCAATTTTTTTTGTATGGGGTCATTTTTTACCACTTTTCCTTCCTCACTCAAATTGTAAACCACTTTTGTGGGTTTACCCATCATTTACATATTTCATGTTTCATGCTTCAATTCATTCATTTCATCATTTGGTTTAATTACCTACAAGGGGTTTGACTGAGGCAAAACCCCATTCACTAACAAAACAACAATTTTCTTGCCCTTGAGTGTGTATTTGTAGATTTACAGGTTGAAGATCAAGTTGAGCAAGATTTGGAGAAAAAGTTTCAATGTTGCAAAGTTGCTAAAGTTATCATTCAAAGTGCAAGATCATAGAATCATGGCTATAGAATTGCATATAGACTTTTAGAACTTGCTAATAGGGATTTTAACGGTGCAAGCATCAAGGAACAGGAGCCTGAAATCATTTTTTTGAAACCCTAAAAGGACCCATTCTCTATTGAAGGAGAATGATTCCTCCATAGCTCAAAAACAACTTTCTAGCCAGGTACACAACTTTTTATGCTCTAAAAACATCCACCATAGTTTTTATAACAATTGGGTAGCATTTTTTATTGTTATTGGCATCTTATTTTGCATAATTTGAGGTGTTTAGGTTCTTAGAAAAATCAATCATCCATCACTTTGTTGATCCTTTTTGGTGGACCCTATTTTCCCCTAAATAGGAGGAGAGTTGAAATTTTCTTGGCATGGTTAGAAAGATAAGATAATAACATTATTTGACAATAAATGAAAATTACTTCTAACCATCTTATGCAATACTCTCAATGACTTTTTTGGATCTTTTGAAAACTAGCAAAAGTGTTGTGCTGGTAAGCATACACCCAAGGTGGTGATTTAATCCTAGTATTAGGGTTTGGTTGAAACTTGGGTATCCTCTAGTGGTCTGTTGTAGCTTCTCTCCTGTCGGATATCTAAGTCTGAAAGCTTGAATTTTGGCCTGTAGGTGACTTTTTAGGAAGATGAAAACCTCTTGACAACTTTGAAAACTTTCTTCAATCTTGCAACTTATTCTTCAAAGGATCTTCAAGCTCCAAAACACCTAGATCTACAATAACACTTGTAGAGAGAGAGAGAGAGAAATTTGCTGATTGTTAGGGAATAGGGGTTTTCCTTGGTCAAACCCCATTTAGGTAATTAAACCTTATGATGAAACAATTCAACATGAACATGAAACATGAACAATGATACCTTGAATGATGCCTTGAAATGTAATTTTTCAATCTAACATGAAGTGGCCATGAAAAATGTAGATCTTGATCTTGAATTAGATGCTAAACAATGCTTAACTTGGATCTTGAACACTACATCACAAGACTAGCTCAACAACATGCTTGATGCCTTATGACTTTGACATCGTGATGGATCTTGATTGCTGCAACAAATGATGAAGAAATTTTCCCTTGAATGCCTTGAAATACTCTTGAATAATTTATAATGCTCTTGTGAAGCCTTGTGAAAGTGCTCTTAATTGCTTATGAAAGTCTAGGATGAAACTATGTGAAAAATAACCTTGTATTTATATTTGTTTATGCCAAATTTCTCAAAATTACAACACTAAGAACTAAATTCAAAATAGGTTCTAGTTAAAGCGAGACTCATACACATCATGGTTAAATTGAAACTCATACGCTAGTTGTGGTGTATGAGTCCCAATAGCTAAAACATAGGACACACATTTCTAAGAGTGTCTTGTTCAATGTGCAATTTGAAATTAGGTCCCAAGATCTAGGTGGGACTCATACGCCCAAGGTGGCATATGAGTCCCATATCACTAGATCTAGAACACATGACCCAAAAAATTGAATTATGATTGGTTATTTGATAAATGTGAAGATTGTCATTCATAAAATGCATTTAATAAAGCTTGTGGATGCAAAAAGGACCAATTAAGGCATAAAGAAGCCCAATTTTAGCAGGGAGGTTCCAAACAAGTGTGAAAATGTAAAGGGATACATTCTTCTACACTAAAAATATAATAAATCATTATTTAAAATCATAACTCCAAAATAAATGTAATCTATCTAGATTTGGATTATATACATACATATACATATACATACATACATACATACATACATGCATGCATGAATACATACATACATACATACATACATACATATATGGGTGGATAGATAGATTTTTAGTTTCAATAAATTAATAAATATAGTTGAAGATGTGTTTCTTAAAAAAAAAGTGCTCTTATTTTTTACAAATTTACTCTAGAAGTGCACTTTTGACCATATTTATTAACTAATTGAAACTCAAAATATAACATGAGTATAAATTTTTAATTGAATAATAAATATTAAAAAAATTGGATCTTGAGTATTAGATAGATGTTTCCTTTAGTATATTAATCAATACTATCATTTTTGGTAGGTCTTAAATGTCAATGACCTAAATTGGAAATAAATTAATAAAGAAATATTATTAATCCTAACCTAAACTAGACCATGGGAATAAAATATGACTACAACTATCCTAGTAAATTCCAAAATTAACTCTTGAGGATACAAATTGAGCCTTTTTTGAGAAAGTTTGAGAGGTTGGATTGACTTTATCTATATTTTATTTCTTATTTTTAAGAGTTCTATTGTTTTTCATATTGTAGTGAGTTTTTTTATATTTTATCTATGCTCATTGTCGAACTTTTAGGTCTTCACATCTTTTTAGTATTTAACTTGTTTTCAATAGTATTTAGCACTTTCTCTTTAACTATTAATGCCAAACCAATTGAAATTTAAGTGACTAATGATTTTTCCTAGGAAGAAGCCCCTCAAAATTGTCTAAATAATCTTCCACAAGATATGAATTTAGAAAGTCCAAATGTTCTTCGATTTCAATATTTGTGGCCCATATATATTCATGTCATGGATGTATATTTTTTTACTTTTCTAATAGATTCAAGTTCAAATAATTATTTTAGAACAATCTATTTCAATATGAATTTAATATTATGAGAAGCTACTACATTTTCAAAAGATAGTGAAGAATTGTTCACCATTAAAGGTTGTACCAGGTAAAAATATGTTTTTTTTGCAATAAAATTTTATTAAGAAGGGTTTCTCAACCTTGCTCTTATTGTTAAATTTATAAAAAAAATATATAAAATGAAAAAATTCAAAATTTAGGCTATAGAGCTAGCTTCGGGAAGAAATATTCTAAGTTGTTTGGGACTACACCAAGGGTACTACTATGTATTTATCTCTCTTAGAGATCTAAAATTTAAAAAATATAGGAAAAATTAGTGTCTTAGATGAAAATTTATGGGCTCCAAAAGTTGGGCCTTCTACCTAAAAAATATAAAAATTGGACACAAAAGAATTGTAAGGGGGAGTCACACTTGCCGACCAGCTTATGATGAATTTTATGACACATCATAAGACATGTTTCATTGGAGATAATGGAACCAAAATGGAACACCTAATTTGGTAAGTATATTACAAACAAGGTGATGATAGATGAAATAATACACTATTTTTAGCCTATGGACCCATCTTGAGATTTAGGTGTTTGATTTCTAGGCTAAAGTTTTAGGTAATACTTTTTGGTAGTTTTAATTCATAACTTTCTAATTACTATCTGATGGTTCCAAGTATTGTATCTTCTATATATAAGGTTCTTGGGATGGATGTTGTTTGTGATTTTTGTAGCTATTGTTAGGTTCCTAGAATTCTTCAAAATTTTCTTTTGGTAATACTCCTATAAAGACTTTATTTATTAGTATATTGTGACTATTGTTTACTAAATAATAAATTGAATTTCTTTGGAGTGTGTGGTTTTTATCTTGAAATGGTTTTCCCCAAATACGTATCTTGTATGGCACAATATTTATCTTATGATATGTGCTTCTTTTTTTAATTGTTAAAAGATTAAAATTTGCACAAAACTCTTATCAATATTTTAGTATAGGAAGCATTTCTATGTACCTTACTTCTTTTCAAGATCCAATGCAAAAGAGACACATTCTAGGTTCAAAGTGAAGAATAAATGGTTATGCTAATGGCTCTATTTAGCTAGTTTAAAAATATGTATAAAAGATTTAGGCCCATAGTATCCATGAATAATCAACTAATATCAAAATCTTAAGCTCAAGAGAAAAAATAAAATCATGAAATCATGGATGTTTTAAAAATTTGAATCACCAATCTCTAGGAGACAATTAAATTCAAAATTTTACATACCAATAAAACTTTTGAAGATTTAGCTAACCTATAAATATAATAATTCATAATAGTCCAAAAAATGGAATTATGTATTCTTGCAAACATAATTTTGAATAAAAAAAAAATTATTTAGTTTAAATGTAATATTAAATTATTCCAAAAATTACAGGTGATTGGTTGACAATGTAACATTATTGGACTTACACTTTTCTAAAAAATATATTGGTTCCAATCTTATGAACATAAATTATTGTTGATTATATCACACATATAATAGTGTATCAATAATTAGTGACCCCTTTTTTAATGTTATTTAAGAGGCATTATTATCTATAATGTAGTAGATATCCACCATATAAATACACATAGACCAATAACATTCATTCATATTTGAATGATAATTTGTATAAATTCTCATTCATCCTAAGATAGAATATCCATGTTTCCACCATCAAGAAAATGATTATTTAAGATAATTCTCTATTTTTTTTGTAGGTAAAGAATTGGCTCTAGAAATAGGTAAAATAAGTTTGTTATAAAGTTAATATTCTACGTAATCAACATAAAGAGCATGCAAGAACATAAACATGTAAGTGTGATGTATGACATAGAAATGTCAGAAAACACAAGATCATTATGCAAACTTTATTTATTTAACACTTTTCAAAAAAGTATAGAGAATATATCCATAAATATTGTGTCTAGACTAGTTGCATTAGTAAATATATCAAAAACTTGTAGAGACACATGATCCATGAGAAGTATGTTATTTATTACTTCTTCAATTGTAGTTTGAGAAATCACCATAAAACCTATTTTTTCTTAGATGGATGATTAGTAGAGAAGCAATCATCTTCTCCATAAATGTTGATTCAAGAAAGTCTTTATAGAATTAATTCAACCTATGAAGACTCATTACGATACTAATTAAGATTAGAACTCATGTTTAATTAAGTTATCACGAATAAAAAGTTCCATTTCATTAAAATCAGACTTATGAATCAAAACAATAATTTACTAATAAATTAGCTAACAATAGCTCCAACTAGAAAATGTATTTTTTGTAATTTGATAAACTACCTTCAAGCACAAAAGTGCAAAACAACTGATAGAACCCATCTTTGATTAGAAAACCTTGAAGAAGCTTTGATCAACGGCAATTTGATTGAATCAACTTCGATCAAACGTCACATATGTATTGACTAAGTACAGTCAAAGATGATTCACTCAAATCTATCCAGTGTACTAGTTTGGCCATTACATTTCTACAACCTATTATAAAAATTCTTATAAAAAGTCAAAAATGCACTAAAGTCTTAGATTGCAGTAGATGCGTACAGTTGAATATTAGTATGTTTGCCAAACTATCTACACTTGTTGCTTCTCGGTACTCTCTCTCCCATTATTGGATAAGGCTTTGAACAAAACCTGCCATTTAATACTAATATAAAAATGGGTAACAAGCCAGCAACATGGTTGCCAACCATGACCACGTAAAATGCCAGTAAATCTGGGTCAACACCGAAGCCACCCACGACGAAAACGTTTTTTCATTTAACTCATTTTCTATCGTTGACATACCAAATTGCAAGCATCTCTTATATAAATCAAACGCTACCGATGTGTTTTCACCTCATTCATTCTAACATTATAATCTCTTCTCTGGTTTGAAATGGCTTCAAAACCTGCATTGATATCATTCCTTAGCCTTATAGTTCTTGTACTGTCATTTTCTTCTTGTTTGGCTTTCAAAGAAGAGAAAATTGTCTTTTACATGCATGACATTTTGACTGGAGAGAACGTTACAGGCGTTGTAGTTGCAGGAGTGAAGGGATTATCTTCAAGCCCGATAAATTTTGGATCAGTAATTGTTATAGATGACCGCGTAACCGATGGTCCAAAGCCCTCCTCCAATACTATTGCAAGGGCCAAGGGATTGTATGCCAATTCAGATCTGGCAGGCACTGATTTTCATCTGGTGTTCTCTGTGGTGTTTGAGAGCAAGAAATATAATGGCAGCACCCTTGAGATCAATGGAGCAAGTAGATATCTTCAGAAGGAAAGAGAGGTGTCTGTTGTTGGAGGGACGGGCTACTTCAGATATGCTCGTGGGTATGCTATAATTGAAACTGTTGAGTTTGCGGGTTTCAATGCTACTTTGAAATTTAGTGTAAATATACGATTAGACTAGGGAAGGTAGATTTATTGGATGTCGGTGCCTCTTGCTTTACAAATAATGGCACTCTGTTGGGTTGTTTTCTTTAGCTTAAATAAAAGGTGGCTGCTCACCTTGTTGATAACAGAAAAAATAAGAGGCTTTGGATCAAGTGGGTGTTGTGTGATTGTGAATTCTTTTCTTTTCTATGATAGAAATAATGGAAGGCTGTCAATGAAAGGCAGCCCTAGGACTTATGGTGATGGAAGTATAAGAGAGAATGCAGAATTCTGTTTTGAGGGGAAAGAAAAATAATGTTCAGGATCTTCTGGAAAGCTTTGCTTATTGTTTCTTTAAAACGATACTATTAAAATTGTGGATTAGCAAGGTTTCAGTTGTTTTCCTATTCTAATTTTGTTTCTATTTTATATAAATACTTTGACATATTAAATCCTTTAGTTACTTATGATTTCTTTTTAAAAAAATTATTGCACTCATGATATGACAGAGCATGATAGTTTGTTCAAAAGCTTTGTCTAGTCAATTACAAAAGAACGTACAAAGAAACGGTTCTGCTAGAGGATGGAATGATTATATCTATCCTCCTATCAAATTAATCAACAAAGAAATAAATTTGAATTTGGCTTAAGTTAGTTTGTTGTGAAGAGTATAATAAACAATATTTTCAGTTATTGTCAGTAAAAAATATGATATGAATTCGAGGTCTCCAAATTCTTGATTCAGTTACAATATTATAAATTCAGTCCAAATCATCAAGTATAAAAGTGAAGCTGGTTTCTGTTGATATTTTTGCTAAGCAATACATCTAAATATACTTATTCTTTGAGAGTTCAACATTGTTAATAGAGACGAGGACATGACTTACCTGTTTCTAGAGTCTTTTTCAAGTCATTGAAGACTTGAAAAGTAAATGGAAATGCTTTGTGAAGATAATATAGTTACTAATGTATGGGAGAATAAATTTCAGAGTTACATATTTAGATATTTTGACATTTAATAAGAAAGAATAATACGAGAGAGATATCATTGTAATCATGTTTTCTTTAGCAATTGGAATTCATTCTTACATAGATTTCAAAGGTAAATGGGAATACTTTGTGAAGATAATATACTTATGCATGAGTGCAAATATGTTATGAGTATTATAGATTTAGATATGTTGATATTTGGAAAGAATGCATTCATTCATAGGAAACATGAATGATATTTGTTTTTTTATATATCCTTTTTAATCAATTATTGTAATTTTAAATTTTTTAGTTATTGAAATTCATGTTTATATAGACTTCAAAGGTAAGAGAATGTATTGCAAAGATGATATATTTACTAATATTTAGAGAAAATATGCTTGAGTATTATAGATTCAGCTATTCTCACATTTGAAAAGAATACGCTTATGCATAGACAACGTAAGGGGGATTTTTTCTTTTATATTGTTTCCCTTGACTAACCATTGTAATCTTATTTTATTAGTCATTTGAACTCATGTTTATATAGACCCTAAAGGTAATTGGGGAAGCTTTTTGAAGATAATGATATTTCCATAGAGCACATACAATAAGCTAAAGATGAAGAATTTTTATCCTTACAATGTAATGAAAAAAATTATTTAAGAAATGTATATGAAGTGAAGATACTAGAACTTTCAAAACTATAATCAATGTTTAACATTATAGAGTGTATGTATATCATGAGGGATAGATGGACAAAGATAGCATAGAGAAAAATTGAGTTAAAATTTATCATACCAACAAAATGAAGAGATTGCGGATATATGGGACAAAAAAAGGGAAGAATCGCCAAAAATAGGCAACATGAGGAATATTTATGGAACATCTAAATGCTTGAAGGAATAAGCATAGAGATTTAATTTATAAATCTTAGTTAGAAATTAATGGCTCCTAGGCCATACTTATGTACTATTAGTAAGAAGAAGGATAATTATGTTATGAAGCACTAAAATCATAAGATTGAAATATGAAAACATGAGAAGTCCTCTAGAATACCCATGAAAGGATATATTTTATCCATAGTTTACTCAACTTAATTTTCCACTAGTTAGCATGGATTGAACCCCTAATGTTATCAATGAAATCTCATGAATTAGATATAAATTTTAGACTTGTTGGCTAGTAGTGATACCAAATAGTTGGCATAAAAATTCTTGATCTGGTTGACTTATACCTTCAAGAGCACGTTTTCCAAATCTTCCACACCAAATTGTCTTAGTAGGAAAAATAATATAAAATCAAATGACACCTTTCAAAAAATATTGCTTAAGATGTGAGAGTAAAGTAGATCATTGGAAAAACTATTTAATTATTTTTTTTCCATGCTATATTCAAATGATTTGGATACTATAACTTTCAACAAAGTTGTGGTATAATTTTCTAGAACAAGTAGAGAATCAAACACTTTGTGAGGACTGATCATTCAAATATAAGTATAAATAATTATTTATTTAGAGAAGGAAAAATAATTGAAAGAGTGTGGGAATTGAAAAGTCAGTAGTTAGCCTTGTCTTTCCAACTCATTTTTACTTTAATATTTATTATTATTCATAAATGAGATATTTCAAGATGGTTTTTCAATCTCATTATTGAAATTGCCAATGATGACTAGAAATTAGCTATTATTTCTCTTTTTTCAAAATAACAGAATCATGGTCCTATCAACTCGATGGAGGGATAACCCTCTTGGAACTAATGGTTACCCTATTAAATTCTTCCAATTTTTTGGAAGATAATTAAAAAGAATCTTTGTATTTTTGTGAATACATTTATTTTCTCCAAGGAAACATTGAAGAGTTGTAGTCAATATTGCAGGGTGTCATTTTATTTACAAAATGTATTAAGTATGGAATATGATCACAATATATGTGTTTGTTTGTAGCAATTGATTTGTTTCTTTTGGATTTAAATTTTTGACTATTTTGATTGTCAACATTAGAATCAACCATTTTTCTCCTCATTCTTTATATTTTAGTTATGGAATTTCTGGTCTTGTAGGTGTGCACTATTTGATTATCCGCATTCTTGTTGTAGATGATCATTTTTGTAGCTCCTTCTCTATTTTTATGGTCTATTGATGAACTTTCCTTCTAGTTATTTATCTTTTTTTGTAGTGTTTACCTTTGGTTTCATGCCTATCTTCATAGTTAAGTAAGGTCCATTTTCTCTACTTTACTTATCAAAAAATTAGGCTACAAGTTTATCAATACTATCATATAAATTGGTGAACTAAGTCATGTAAGATAAGAAAGAGATAAAAAACTTCAAAATCTCAATATTAGACAAAGTAAGGTAGATTATTACTCAATAATTGGTTCCTAAACAAGTCCTTGTGTCACAATCAACCCCAATCTTTCACAAAAAAAATCAATACAATAAAAATGTAAGTGTTTTGTATGACATAAAAATGTCAAAACACAAGATCACTATGCAAAATTTATTTATTTAACACCTTTCAAAGACACATAGAGATTGTACTTATAAATATTGTGTCTAGACTAGTTGCATCAATATATATCAAAAAATTCTAGAGAGACTTGATCCATGAGAAATATGTTATTTATTAATTCTTCAATTGTAGTTTGAGAAATCACCATAAAACCTATTAGTAGAGAAGTAATAAACTTCTCCATAAATGTTGGTTCAAGAAAATATTTATAGAATTAATTTAACCTCTGAAGACTCTTTATGATGCTAATGAGGATTAGAACTCATGATTAATTAAATTATCACGAATAAATAAATTCATTTCATCAAGATCAAAGAATAATTTACTAGTCATCTAGCTAACAATAGCTCCAATTAACTAATATAAAATTATTAATTTGATCAACTATCTTGGAGCACAAGGAATTCTCTTATTTGGTGTGGAGACTAAAGTGCTAAAAAACTAATAGACCCCACATTTAATAAGAAAACCTTGAAGATGCTTTGATCAACAGTAGTTTGATTGAATCAACTTCGATCAAACCTTGTCCCCCAAAACGTCACATATATATTGACTAAGTCCAGTCAAAGATAATTCACTCAAACTGATTGAGCATACTAATTTAACCATTACATTTCTATAACCTATTATAATAATTCCTATGAAAAGGAAGAAATGAAGAGAAGTCTTACATTGCAGTAGATGCGTATAGTTGAATATTAGTGTGTTTGCTAAACTATCTGCACTTGTTGCTCCTCGGTATTCTCTCTCCCCTTATTGCATAAGGTTTTCAACAAAATTTGTCATTTAATACTAATTTAAGAATGGGTATCTTAACAAGCTATTTATATGGGCTACTCCCCAATGTAAAAAACCAATAAATCTGGATCAACAACTAAGCCAGCCTAGATGGAAGCTTTTTTTCATTGACAAAACAAATCAATTAACTCATTTTCTATCGTTGACATAACAAAAAGAAAAAATATATTAGAAAAATCAAATGCTACATTTATTTCCTACTTAATTATAAGTTTGGTCATCCATTGTAGATGACAGGAATATCGACAATAATGTATGCCTTTGGCCTTTTTATACACCTACAACTAACTATCTACTCACCTCATTCATTCCAACATTAAATAATCTCCTCTTTGTCTTGCATGAAAGAAAGTCGGGTAAGTGGACGCAACTTCCTACACTAATCTAAGCAAGAGAGAGTTGTAAAAATTTCTTAACACCTTTAACTGTTATAGATTTAGATACACATACATATCATAAAATAGATAAATAATGAATTTATAACACAAAATTTTACGTCACTGATAAGGGTGTGGTTTGGTGGTCAAGTTGCTTGGTTGTAGTGATGGCCACTAGGGTTCAAACCCTCACAGGCCTTGTGCCTTTGTTGGGCCAATGTGCTCATGGGTTTGGTAGTTTATTGTGGTTTCTTGTACTCGGTTCATAGCTCCGGTCAAAAGTTTTTACCCCTAATAATATGGGTGCTTTGCACCTTTTTTAAAAAAAAACCATAAAACTTTATGTGGGGAAAACCCTTTTGGGAGAAAAACCCCACACTACAAAACACAACTCAATTATATTATTCAGTAACAAATAAAAAAATACAATATAATTACAGAGCTATGCTCTTGTAGGAGTCTTCACACTTCCCAATTCTAGAGTAATTCTGACAACATATCGATACTTCAACAAAATAGCAACATGCAACTCCAAATACAAGTGCTCAATATATAAGAGCTTACAATGCATAAAGTAAACATTTCTAAAAAAATTGTCAAAGGCTAAATGTGCAACATGGAAAGTGCCAAAAACACTATCGACACACAGTGGTAAGTTTCCAATTGTCACCACATGTCAATCTGTAAAAAACTGCACTTTCCAAAATAGTTGCACCTCAAAAACTCGCATTCCATGTAAACTCAACATAGAAATAGAAAAAAACATTTATGCACAATTCCACCTATAAAAAATAACTTTCTAACTTGACTCTTCCTCAAAATATAAATTGCAAGTTGTAACTCACAAAGACAAAGTGATAAAATCAACAACTTTTAATATTTAGAAAAATCAAATCTTATGGAAAAATCAAAGGTTGAGACACCTTCTTTTTCCAACATTCTCCCACTTATCGAACACCTTTGAAGAGCCAATAAAAGTAACAAGATTTAATTGCTAGAGGTCATGAGGCCCATAGACTCCGAACACCATCTAAACTTTTTCATGCTCACTGACTTTTTCAATGCATCTGTAATATTTGTCAATGTGTCAACCTTCTCCAACTTCATCTTTCCATCTTCCATCATATCACAAAAAAAATAAAAATTGAACATCAATGTGCTTTGTTCTAGCATGGAAAGTAGGATTCTTTGCCAAGGAAATGGCACTCTGACTGTCACAACAGATAGTAATCTGCCATGCATCAAAACCAATATCAGGACACAAACTCTTAAGCCAATTGGCTTCCTTACAAGCATGAGTAGCTGCCATGTACTTTGCTTCTATTGTGGACAAAGCGACTACAGCCTGCCGCTTAATCATCCAACTAATTGCACCACCATACATCATGAAGAAATAGCCACTAGTAGATCTTCTACTGTCAATGTCACCTACCTAATTTGAATCCACATATCCATGAATACTCACTGAATGTGGAGGTCTAGTAGGATAACCATGAAAACAAAAAGAATACTCTGAAGTGCCCCATAAATACCTAAACACTCTTTTAAAAAAATCCTAGTGTACTTGTCCAGGATTAGCCATAAACTGAGTAAGGACTCCCACTACTTGGGAAATGTCTGGCCTCATACAGACCATAGCATACATAAGACTGCCAATAGCACTCACAATTTTGGTACTTTGGTCATGTCCTCCATCTTAGTAGGAGATTTTGGACAATCCTCCATAGAAAGCTTCATCCCCTACATTATAGGAACAACTTGTTACTTATTTTAGCTACCAAGCTCAAATAGGTAGAGTTTTTATGTTTTACAAAATGAAACAAAAGGTACATTCTTTTTTGCTAAGTTTCATTCATATGCATAAAATAAATTATCAAAAGACTACATTATTAGATTATGCAATTGTATAAAATAGAGAAGAGAGTCAACATTTGTTGCAAAGGTAGTCTTTATTGATAATCATAAGTGTATAGTGTCCCACACAAGTCGAGGGACTAACTATTTTAATGTAAATAAGGAAAAAACTATACATTTATAGATACAAGAAAGAAAAATGCATATGTAAAGAAGGGGGACTCGTCATTGCCTGAATGACAAATCCCGGTTGAGTTGCCTTTGCATTGGCTTTAGCCCTCCTACTTATCTAGCCTCATGTTGTTGCTTGCCCCTTGCTGCTCCAAGTTTCATTGTATTTGTGAGAAGAGTGTTGTTACAACAATGAAGGTTGGCCAATCAATACATATGTAGAAATCCATAGACATATAGTTCGATCCTCATGTGCATTAAAGTAGCTTGCATACCATAGATATCCAAGAAAACAAGAGAGTTATCAAATACATCTATCATATGCTCTATTTTATCTAATATGTTTGGTCATTGTGCATGTATAGGTCAAATCTTTGTTGTTGTTTTGTTTCATCTGGTTACAACATGTGGAGTAAAATGTGGCTCCCACGAGGGTTAAGCCTAGCATGTTTCGCTCTTGTATTTTAGGAGGGGTAGGAGTGTAATCAAAATTGAACAACTTGATCAAGTTGATGGTAAACCTATTCTTGATGCATTAAATCAATATGGAATCATATCACTTGATCAACTTTCATTATTATATTCAAAAGATGCAACAAGAAAACTATGTGAATTATCAAGAAATATTACTCTTCATCATTTCACAATGAACCAAACAGTAGGCTGCCATCATGTTGATCAAAGGGGAAGTCATGGAGAAGAAGAGAAATGAAATGCAAAATAAAGTTCTTTAACAAATTCAGAGAGATGAGAAGTCATTTTGATCATCATTTACAGTGAAACAACATATTGGTATTCCTTATAATCAAGGAGCATGTTTTGAAGGAAAAATCATAATGCCACTAAAACATTATTGAGAAACCATTCAAATGCATTGATACTTATCATAGCATACAACATTATGGGGTGTTAGATCTTTCATGGAATTCTTTGGTTGGTAGTATTCCTGAGCAGATTGGAGATTGTATTGCAATGGTTAAGTTATCTTTATAGGGAAACCTATTTACCGGTCATGTTACTCAACAAATTTTTCTTCATCGAAATCTTACTCTATTGGATATGTCTTTCAATATTCTTGGTGGACCCATTTTACCTGAGTTTGGAAGACTTCAAAATTAACACATATTTCTTATCCTAACCAATAGGAGTAGGACAAAAAACTGGTCTACAAAGACTCAATGATGTTTTATTGTTTTAAACACATATGTATAGGGTTATCATGTTTTGAGACAACAAGAGCTATGAAGAGCTATTAGGAGCTAACATGAATTACATGGAGTAGGTATAAGTGATGAGTTAAATGCATGGTCAAGGCCACAATGCATTAGGAGAAGAGGAGGAGTAATGCATGAGGAAGGTAAACACATTGATGCAAATGAGAAAAGGTAACTGACATTGTCAATTATCATTGTATGAAGCAGTAGAATAATTACACTAGGTTCAAAGTGATGCTACAGGAAGTGGTGGATCTACCTCTTTGCAATCAACATGGGAAGTGTGCACATAGGACAACATTGTTTATCAAGAGTGTAGATTGTACATAGGAGCTTCATAAAGACAACCTATCATGCTATGGCTACTAGTCATTTAAACACATGAAGGCATGGATAAGTAAGGTATGCTCACATTTTTTTTATTCATGGATGCCAACAATACCTAATCAATAGAAAAGAGAAAATATAAATCAAAGACAATGCTACTGAAGTGTTTCAAGACATTAATGTTATCCATCATGAAAAGTACTGAGTTATAACAGTGAAGAGTGATAGGTGCAATGTGGAGTACATGAGAATTCAGGACACAGGGTGTATTCATGATTGCTTTCTTGCATTCTAATGTAAGTTTGCATTCATGGTTCATTTCATAGTGAGCATTCATGAGTAAGTGAAAAGCATAGTTTCCATAATGGAACAACTATCTACATTAGGGATAGTGAATCAAGAATGCAAGAAAGACCTTAGCAATACTTCTACAAGAAATACAAGGAAGAGGAGCAATGAGATGTGAAATATAATTTCATGAAGTTATATTATATTTATGTGTATGTGTGGTATACTGGCAGTGAATAGCATGAAAGCATCATTTGCAGAGGTTCTAGAGATTTTCACATGAAATACTGGGAATGGTTGAAGAAAGTTTTGTTAATACTGGTTTTGTTGCCACTACATGATTGGAAGAAGAGAATCAACATCATCAAGAAAAACATCAAATATAGAAGTAAAGAAAATGGAGTAAGCTATAGGTAACATTTTATATGCATATGTATTTTTCATCATAAAGGATTTGCAAAAAAAAATGAAAATACCCAGAATGTAGACATTGGGTTTCAGCCTTTATTATGTCATTTCTAAGTAATGTGTCAAATCCAAAAGTGTGGATGTAGGATAAAACTTTTAAAGTATAATTACATATTACAGTGCAAAGGTGAAATCAATACCCAAAAAAGTATATGGTTGTGGCCATGGTGCACAAAAATTCCTCTAAAAGCAACCTCAGAATGTATGGAGAATATGTAAACTAAAACCCTTTTGTTCACATAGGGTTTGAGTCAAACAGAAATGGAAAAAGCCACAGCCTACAGAGAGGTCAAACCCTCGACGCATGAAGATATAAATAAATTATAGAGCTTCGACTTGTACAAAAGTAAAACCCTCTTTTGTTTGAGGTTTTGAAGAAAAATGGAAAATTTGAAGGGCCGATCCATGGCCTACTCAAAATGTTTATGCTAGGAGTGAAGCATTTATCATATGAAAATACAAAATTGTGGCATCAAAGTGCAAAGAAATCAATAGAAAATCACATAGTTTGACTAAACCCACACTCAGAATGCATGGAAACAACAAAAAATAGCATAAGTGGAGATTATTTGATACTTGCAGTATGTATGGCTATGACCATAAAAGCAACAATACTCTATGTTTGCAAACAAAAGTAATATACAAAGGAAAATTCAAGTTTCCATTAAAATATCAAGAGAAATGCCAAGTAAAATGCAAAGGGATGCATACAAATAGAAGAGTAGGGAAATATTTAAAGAATTTGTTCATTTTGCTACAAACAGCTCGAGTTCGAGCACTCTCCTCTTCAACAATGAATAAGAGAACTATAGAATATGCATATAAAAGCTTACCTCAAGATTTTTCGTGGTGTTTTTTCTAGGAAATGTGATAGATTTGGCTTTGTGAGTTCAGAATCTGCCATAGATCACCTACAGGAAGCCATCAAACCCTATGTCGGTGCGGCCAAGAAAGTTTTCTAGAAATCTTAAAGGTGAAATCAAATGCCTTGTAAGTTTTGCATTGTTTTTGTTGTCTAGGGTTTTTTACCCTAAGAATATTGACAACATAAGGTGATTTTTCACCTTTATTTTAAAAAATATATGCAACAACTAATGTATGTCATTTCCTTTATGTTCCTTAGTAAGTTTTCAAGCATTTGGGAGTCTTTAGAACTTTCCTTTCACTCATATACAATCAAATAATATCGATGTTATTTTGCATTCAATTCATATTGTAAAGCATTTTGATTTAAATGATGTTATAAATCATTAAATCAAATTGCTATTTTAAATGAAAAATGGAATACCATACCTTGTAAATACTTTTATGAGTTTTGTTGAGTCCTTACACTTTGCAAGCATATAGGGGGTGTTTGACTCAATTTTAAAATCCTTTGACTAAGTTTGGAGTAGATTTAGGATCTTTAAAAGAATGGACGACTCATGTGTCTACTATCCTTGCATCAATTTGAAAATGTAAGAAACATTAATTTAAGTAATGTTATTATAAATCACTTTATTAGTGTTTTGTATATACAAAATAGGGGTGTGTTGAACACACCAAATGTATGAGTCAAAGCAGTTTGGAGACAGGGTTGAATAATAATGATTGACCAACATGTGGAAGGTGTGTGGGTTGTTTTTAACTGAGTTTTTGGAGGGAATGAGACATTTGGAGGCATTTTTATCATGTTTTTAGTGTGGGTAGGGTCATGGCTTGACTTTTCTTCACTTTGGTGACCTTTTGGAGGGGTTTTTGGTGTTTTATTTTTTGGCTTTTCTATTGCATACGACTAGGACACTTCTAGAAGAATATGTGTGGGGTAGGCTTCAGAAAAGCATAAGTAACTTCAAATAGAGTTTTTGGAGTTAGTTCTTTCTTCTTTTCAACAAGTATTGTAGCTTATTTCTAGAGCTCTTTCAGGAAAAGACAACATTGTAACTCTTTTACAAACTTGTATAACAGTGGATACCTTGGATATCAATGAAGTAAAGTTGTTTTACCTTCTAATTTTTCTATTTTATTGTGTACATTTTGTTTGATTGATGCTACTACATGTGAAATTATCTTTTCCTTGTGGTTTTGTCTCATTGTTAGCACCTTTTGTAGAAGAATATGCAAGTTACAGGTTATAAGTTGTGTTAAAAAAGAATGCTCTAGCTATGAAAGTATCTTTCCTTCTAGGAGTTAAGCTCTAAAACCTTCTTACAAAATGTTTATGCAAGAATCATATGGAAATGAGTTGTGTATGTGAAGCTTTATCATTGTTTGAACTGTGTATGAGAGCTTTTTTACAATATTTAGTTAGTGATTTGGTGCATCACCTTTAGAAGCTTTTCAATTTAAGTTATCCTTTTACCCTTTTCCTTAGAAAATCATTAGTTTAGCAGTAGTTTAGGTGACACCATTTAGGATTCAGCCTTATTTGGAGGTCCACTCCAAGTTTAGTTGACCCACAACCTAGGAGTGTTCTCATGTTACTCCAAATTGCTAAGTTTTGCAACGTACCAAGGGTGCAAATTTGAGAGCTAATAGTTTTGGCACGCCCAGTGGGACTATCAAATCAAGACAGTTTGAGAAAACACATGTTTGTTACTGGTTTTGATATGAAACCAGTAGTTTCCAAACCTTTGAGAGGTTAAATTAGCATATCAGGTGACTTTAAAGTTCTAGTTTAGAAAAAACCAATGTTGCAATAGCTTATGAGAAAAATATAGACAAGAGGAAGTTCCATTCCTTTTGAATACTTGCAATTGTCACCACCTAGAAGACAAGGTAGAATAGAAAATAGAGCTCTTGTTTCATCAAGGAAGATAGTTTCAACTCCACCTGTAGTGAGAGTTACAAATCCTACTATGAGGCAGCAAATTTTGGTTCCCCCAATGGCAATTCCAAGGAATCGGTTCTTTGTTACTTTTAATGGAGGTAGCCCACTAAATTTGTCCCAACATGATGATATCCCCATGGCTGCCCTCAAAAGTATCCCATATTTCATAGGCAAGGATCAAACCACACTAGTAGAGCACATTAAAGATATAGCAAATTTGTGTTTAGTACACCACATAGTAGTAGAAAATGTTGCTTTGAGGCTGCTAGCAACATCTTTTAAAGTGAAGGCACTTCAATGGTTCAAATATTTAACAGTTAACTCCTTAGAACATGGGATGAGCTAGGTGAAGTATTATGCAAGTAGTTTGAGGATAAGTATGACAACTTGTCATTAGTGGAGTAGCTTACCACTATTAAGAGAGCTCTCCATGAATAGATGACAAACTTTAACTTCCATTTCCAGAGGACATGGGATGAAATTTTACAAACCACAAGGCCTCAAGCTGAGTATGCATTTCTTTACTTTTTAAGATCTTTAAATAGTGAAATGGTTGTTATGATACAATCAATGGGTGGAAACACATTTCCATTATCTTATGACATAGATGTAAGGGCTGGAAATAACCTCATACATGCTAGAAGAATTACTCCTAGGCCTCCTATGCCCATATTCTCTGACATACATCCTCTTGTGACCTTTCCAACACCTCAAATAACCCCTTTACTAGCTATTGTTAGCCAAGAAATTGCTATCCCAAGTCCATCTTGAGAATTACAAGAGATTAAAAGCAGTTGGAAAAAAATTGAGAGTATACTTTAGTCTTTTGGTAACAAGCTATTGAGCATTAAGAAGCAACAGTTCCAAGGTTTTAAGGCCTATCATCCTCAAAATCAAGTTCAAAGTCAGTCATACCAAGCTAATAGGCAACCATATTAGGGAAACAACCAAGGTACAAGGAATAATCTCAATATGAGGCCTTTTCAGATATACAATCCATCTCCAATCAGTTTAGTTAGGGATCTTGTTCTTGTTCAAAATAAACTTGTAGCAGATTATGAGTGGTGCTTTCCCTGCAACCAACCCCATAACCAAGCTACATGTTCAAAGGGGGTTATCAATAAGGCACTGATGGTACAAAATGTTTCAAGTATGCAGAATGTGCCTAATGATGAATCTCCACAACAACAGGATCTCCTTGCAAGTGATACAACTCTCTTAAATTGGCAAGGAAAGGAATTTTGTGGAGTGAATAGAGATGATTCTCCAATAGCAGCCAATACTAGAGCCAAGAAGAGGGCTTTTGAAATTGGAAAAACAACAAACAAGGACAAGGAAGCTATTGGCCAATCCAATCTGATGGAACCTACAAAATTTTGTATGTTCCATCTCAAAATCTTGTCACATCTTGAATATCAGGTTGGTATCTGAGGGCTTAGGGTTCTGCTTGTCATCACTATTGAAGGATTTTTGTGTTAGCATAGAATCTTTCCTTATGAAACCCTTAACTCTAAATACTTTCTAAGATTCTAATTTGTCGTTGACTTCATGTTGCCCATTGTTGGTCACATTAAAACATCTTATGTCATTAACAGTCGTGGGGCAATCAGTCCCTCATGCCTAGGTCTGAGTTTCTCATTTTATATATAAGGTTGAGTAAAGTTCCTTTTTGGCCTTTACAACCTTTACATTTTATGACTTAGGAACTTTTTAGCCCATTTTCTTGTGTTGTCCTAGAGGGTCCCCTTCATTAGAACAACTTGTGGGCACATGCTTAAAATTTTTCACCTAAATCCCATCAGCCACATCTCTTTATTGCTCATCACAAATTGCTTTTGAATTGTATGTTTTGAATCAGCAACAAGCGATGAGCGGTATTGTTTTAAGCTTCACTCATAATAGATAGTTTTGAGAGATCTTAATATGAAATGGTGATGGGTGATACTCTTTCCTTTCCTTATAGTGATTGAATTTTCACCTATTGCTAATGGCTTTTGATTCTTGAGTTTTGTATTAACGATCAACAATGGCCTCTGGTCATTCATTCTTCTATGCATCACTCATTGTGGATTGTTATGTAATGGTAAGTTTAGAAATAGCAATGAGTGATATGATGTATCTCCCATGCTTCACACATCACAGATTAGTTTTGAACATCAAGTTCTATATTAGTGATACGCGATGCAAATGTTCAATGTAATCGTTGGGATCTCTCATTGCTAATTGCTTGAAAAATGTATGAGGAGAATTAGTGATGAGAGATGGTATTGATGCTTCTCCTTTATTGCTCATTGTGGATTCATTACAAAGCTTATGTTTCAAAATAGTGATGAGGGATAGGGTTATCTGTTCAAGTTTCTTTAACTAATTTGAATATATCTTATATGTGATGTCTTTTATATCATTGATTCTCACACAGGTGCACATGTCTTAATCTGGCCTCTTCACCTTATCTCTTGCCGCTGATGTGATCTAGAGTTTGAAGTATGAATCAACGATGCATGATGGGAAGGTGAATATGATCGAGGAGGGGCCATAGATCCAAGGGATGAGATTTCATCACTTGGATGCTTGTTGAACCATAGATTTTTAAGATATTTAGGGATGCTATGTCTCTTTTGCTCAATTAGAGTCTTTCACCTAATGGGAAGAGGTAGATCCCACACCAAAAATCTAGGTGGTTCACTCAAATAAAGGAATTTATGATAGAATTAATCCTAAAATCAATGATCTAGATGCAGAAAAACTAATGAAAACTATTGATTATTGAATGGAAACTAAAGAAATACAACTTTTTTGAAAACACATTGTGATATGCAGAAAACACCTAGAAATGAATGCAAATTGCAATAGAAATGGATGAAACTAAAAGTGTGCACCTGAGATATTGATGAAGATTGGAA
This sequence comes from Sequoia sempervirens, assembly GCA_007258455.2. Classification (NCBI taxonomy): domain Eukaryota; kingdom Viridiplantae; phylum Streptophyta; class Pinopsida; order Cupressales; family Cupressaceae; genus Sequoia; species Sequoia sempervirens. The sequence goes on from VDFB02058242.1 coordinate 414,856,851, forward strand.
ATTATATCTAGAATGTTGCTGATCTTGAATTTTAGGCCTAGTGGGACTCATTCTCCATTATGGGCGAATTAGTCATAGATCTGAGAAACTGTTCTAGAACCCATTTTAGACAAATGGGTGTCTAAAAATGTAGAAAACTAAAATCAGTCTTGGAAGTGGGACTCTTTCACCACCCATGGTGGATGATTCCACTTGTCAATTTCTGAAGATTCAAAAGTGGAAACAAGAGCTTTTGTTCTGCACTTTTTGCTTCCCTGGATGTCTAGTCCTGAAACTGTCGGATTCAAGCTTGAGAGTGACTTTTTGTGGGTATTTTGACTTATCCAATGAAGAGATGACTTGAACAACTTTGCAATGCAATATTCAATGGTTTCTAAGCCTCCAAGATGCTTAAATATGCAAACACACAAGAAGAGAAAGAGAAATGTTGGATGTTAGGGCATGGGGGTTTGCCTTGGTCAAATCCCTTTTTAGATAATTAAACCAAAATGATGAAGGAATGTAATGAAGCATGAAATAATGGTGTCAATAAATTTCCATGACATTTGATCTTGAATTTCTACAGAAAAAAATGAAGAATCTGCACTTGAATGTCTTTGGAAGTTATCTTGATGACTTATAATGATGAAACCCTAACTTGCTTGACATGAAAGAGAAGATGGCTAATGAATGAGTTGTGAATGAGTTAAGAGACAAATGGGGGTGGAAAATGGATGGAAAAACACTTATTTATACACACTTATTCCCTAATTACCCAATAATACAACATCACAGGATGACATAAGGTCTTTTTGAATAAAAACACGAAAGAAAATTTGAATTATTTTAAATTTGGAGCCAAGAGGGACTCATTTGCCACCCATGGAAAATGGGTCCCACTCTAGGCTTGTAAGTGGGTGTCAGGGATTAAGTTTCATTTAATGTTGTTTGTCAGGTTTACATTCAAAAATACACTTAATTAAGTCTTATGAGTGCATAAAGGGGTCAAATAAAGCATAAAAATAGTGTAAATAGTGATAACAAGCCTCAAAAATCATGAAAGCTTGTTACAAGACTTTACAACACTTTAAAATAGGACTTGATAATTGATAAAAAGGTGATTTTTAGGTGAATTATAATGAGAAGATTCTAGAAAAGTGTAGAAATATGTTACCAAACTTCACAACACTAAATCAAGGCATCATTAAGTCCAATTTATCATCAATTATTCCCCAAATCAAGAAAGTTTCCATTTTTCTATTGTACACTTGCATCGATGATAGGACTAATTAGGGATAAAATCTATTAGTGATAAGCGATGATTACTGAAGATTAAAGAAAAATTTGGGAGCATTTGAGGTGGCATCAGGGTGACTTCAGAGTAGTGGTTTACAATTTATATGAGGAAGGAAATTTCATTTTTTTCCTTTTCCTCAAACTCAAGGGGTTCGGTCGAACCATATGGTTCGACCGAACCCCTGGTTCGCCCAAACCCAAAACCCTAAATTAAAAAAAAAAACATATTTAAATGGGTTCGGTCGAATCTGGGTTCAACTGAACCCCTTTACATATGAAAAAAAAACCAAAAGCTCTCATTTCGACTGTCACTTTCTAAAATTACCATTTCTTTCCCTGCGTGTGGCGAACCGAGACTGTGACGGCGAGTGAACTGATTTCTTCCTTCTGGCGAACACAACTTCAACTTGGTCTCTCCAAACTTCATCAACCTGACTTCCATAATGAGCACCAGGTATTTGAAATTCAAATTTTTTAGAGTTTAAAATGCATTGATATGTTAAATTTCAAAACCCTAGATGCAATTTTTTTCAAATTTGTTGAATTCAAATTGGATTTGTTTGGAAGTTTTTCAATTTTTTTCAAATTTGTTGAATTCAAATTGGATTTTTTTGGAAGTTTTTAAAATGTTTTCAAATTTTTTGAATTCAAATTGGATTTGCTTCCCCATTTTGCATACATTTTTATGTTCTATGTGTAAATGAAATATGCCTTCCCATTTCAACAATCAAAGCTATGGATAGCCTGCTCCTAAATGGAAAGACCAAGTGAAACATATATAAGAACTTAATAGCATATGGAAACAAACAATATAAAGTTATGAAGTTCAAATAGAACCACAAATTGTATCATTTGTAACATTAAAAATGTCCATATTAACCTATCAAGAGATAAATATGCAAAATAGATTTAATTTTAGTTACAAGAAAAATGTATAAATTATAAATTTATAACATAATTATGTACATGGGAAAATCCTCTTTGAAGAAAAATCCCACAACCAAAAACATGAACCAATTATATTATTTGATAATAATATCATTTACAATAAAATATTCATGTGCATACCCTTATAGTAGTATCATCAACATGTGATTCATATGGAGTAATTTCTAGTAGCATGATGATACCTATAAAATCATTATGCTTTCTCCATCTAACCTTATAGTGTAACTTCTCCTTCCATTACCATGTCATTACCTTTCTAGACCTTCCCCTCTTTATACATTCTCCTTTTTATCCTACACTACTCTTACCACTAATATATCCCTATACCTTGGATATACTATTGAAGAAATTTAACTTTCAATATCGCAAAAATTAGACCCATATTTTTAAACGTAAAATGTGTATAATAAAGCACAATCCATGCTTCCTAATTCAACTTCACTAATATCTATCGAATGAACTTAGGTTCATTACAATAAGATAATCATATAGCCATAATTAGTTGTCAAGATAATGGTAAAGTTTTCAATAGCCATATTTATCCTTCCACATGCCACCATTAGACATACACATAAGATTCATTAGGAAAAGTGGATGTGTGGATATGTGTCAAAAAAATGCTTTGATAAGATGTGTGTAAGGAAAAAATGGAGTTCAAGTGTTTGATTTATGTCTATATCATAGGTCATAAACTCTAGGGGAATTATTACCACTTTGCACAATATTGCACCATATATATATATATATTCAAAATGAGGCAAAAAATACAATAGGAATAATATGGATATGCAAATTTTATCATTACATTTTTTTCCACTTTAAGATGCATGTGAACATTTTAAAATAATCGTGCATCTCAATTTAGACATCAAAAAACATGAAAAAGTGGTTTGTTGTCTTGTGTACAACACATCCTTTTTCTTTTGAGAAAATTATCTATCACTTTGTAAAATCCTTGCTATGTTGAGATTATTTAATTTTTTCCCTCCATATTTGTAGTCCTTTTTATTTCTAGAAATATAATTTATGACATTTTTTCTTAATAAACAACATATGAATAAATTTTACATGGTTGTAAATTTTACACATGGTTGTATGCAATCTCATATATATAGTACGTATGGTTGTGATTACAATGTTTATATTGTGTTTAGATTTGGTTTTATATTATCCTTCCAAAAAAAGTTTGATGTTTATAATATTTTGATTTACCTTTGGATTTTGTAGACACTAAATCTCACATACACTCATATCCATACCATGGTCCCCACCCGAACACCTAACATCCACTTATTAACAAAATTCATGATACCTTAATTCCTACACTTTATCAAAATCAAATTAATTTTTCTTTTCAGACCTAAAATGATCAAGGCCTAAACTAATTAAAATATTTATTGTAAAAATTTCCATAGTAAAGTACAAAATAGAGAAGGGCATGTCAACCCACAAATCATGAAGGTGTAGGGACAAAACCAAGAGACCCATCAAATAGGATTGTAGCAATCATATATAGACAAAATTGATTAAGAAAACCTACCATAAATGAAAAAAAACCTAAAAAGAAGACATATATTACATATTTTTTGAGTGCCCATATATTACATATATATAGCAAAAACTAGCAGAGGGTGAGGGACATGAGTGAGGAGAAACAACATTTCCTTATGTGCCTCCATTGTTTCTCCATACAATAGAGCGCTCAATTCTATTTTATGTCCATTGATTGTATTATCCACTAAAGATTCATCCCATTATTGCAAGGTTCATTTCAAAGAAATTCAAACACAAAGGAAACTAGAGTTTTCCTTTAAAACTTTGTGTCTAAACAAACACCCAACAAAATATTTTTCATTATGTAAGTTATCATCCTGAATGGCATTGTTTAGGGAATGGTCCAAAAAGAACTTATAAAACATAATCCACTACAAACTAAGCAACTAAACCATAATTTTGAAGAAGATCCATAGCATTAAACAAAAATAAAGACACTACCTAAGAGAGAGACATTAACTAGAGAGTTTCATATAGAATTTGGTCACCTACGGTCACCCAAATTACTAACTCCACACGCCAGCAATCAATCTTGAAAATTTTCTTCAGCATTTTGAAAAAAAAGTCTCAAACTCTAAATGTACTCCCTTTTTGGGATGGGATGAATGCTCTCCTATTGATCAAATCGGCCTCCATTGTTACTCGAGTAGAATAAATTAACCAAATATTTAAATGAATCATTCTCTCACAAATATTGAAATAAATTAAAATAAATCCAAGTAAATCTATTATTCCTAGATAATTCATTGAAAATTATGATAAATTAGTTTATATATCAATCAAATTATTTAACATATTTAATCAAATTAGATAAAAATTGAAAATAATTCAATCAATTCATTGATCAAAATAATTAAGAAATTTCATTAAATAAATAAATTAGTTAATTAGGTAATAATAGTAGCCACATTTTAATTGGGTTTTAAACTCATGATACATGATCAAATCCTAGCAATTTATCCATCATATAAAAAATCTATAAATTGAGATCAAATCCATCATTTTATCGTCTCAATTTTGAGCAAGTATATTTTATCTAGTTGGGCAATAAATGTTTTATCATTTGCAAGATATATCCATTTGTCAATATGTATTTCATTATAATTTTAGTTCATTTTTTGTGTAATTCATCTTTTCACTCTATTAGAGGTGATTTTTTAATTCAATTTGAAGTCTACATTTATTTTCCTCAATGTCTCATTTATTTAAATTCAATGCTTACAAATTGACATGCTTGGTGGGATGCAAACCCACAAATTCTCATTTGATTCTTGCATTAAGAAAAGAGAATTTCCTTATTTTTAATGTTTTTATTGGAATAATGTTTGAGATTCACGAGCTTATTTTCTAAGGAGTTGAGTGGTTGGTCTATTTCTCTCTGATTTAGTTCCCAATACAAGAAATACAAGAAATATAACTAAATATCATGCACATCATCAACATACACATAAAATATCACACCGATCATCAACACAACTACAAGAAATGATCCATACCTATGAGCATCCAAATATAAGAAATATAACTATATATCATGCACATCATCAACATACACATAAAATATCACACCCATCATCAACACAACTAATAGTTCCCATATCATATTATCTATGTTCTCATACAAATGTGTCTTCAAATACATCAAAGCATGAGCATGAATAAATCCACTCTGTAGAGCATACACACAACTAAAAAGGTGCCCCTAAGGTATTTGTCTCCTATATCTATCCTCTTCGCCTATCCTTCTCTATGGATATGTTCCACTCATATCTACCACCCTTAGGTGATCCATGTCTCAATCCTTGTCAAGGTCACTCCTCCTCTCTACCTATATCCTTTCTCAATGAGCTAGATCTATCACTGCTACTCCCCAAAACACCTACATTTAAATATTAAAAAAATGTTTAATAAATCATACAACATTGATTAAAACTAACTAAACTCTAATGATATTAAATCTATTTTCCTCCAACATTACAAAAATTTTTAATTGATCTGGTTGAAGGAGATCCACGTCAAGATATAGTGAAAAATTATGGGCATAACAATTATATATATTTTTAACATATATAATATGTATGGTTGGATTAGTGAGATATTTATAACAAGTATGCAATAAAGTCAAACTTTATTAGATTTGATTCTTAATATGAGATATTTATTTTGCTTTCCAATCTATAATTTTTTTATGTTCTTGGCTATATAATTGAAATTCATTTATATTAACAACTATTAGATTAAATATTTTTATCCCCAATTATTTTCAAATAATTTCATACTTTAATCTTTGTATTCTTATTCTTTCTTTCATCATTTCATTTAAAATTTGAACCATTTAAGGATGCTATATTATAGATTATAGTTGTCTTCCAATTCTTTTTAAATTGTTAATAGTATGAAAATATTATTGATGAGTAGATGAATTATTACAAGTTCTATTTTAGATTTGTATTCTCTTTATCTAGATATATTATTTACCAAAGTCTCATTGCTTTTTTAGGTGTACTATATATATATATATATATAACATGGAAAATGCAGATCATGTTCCACCTATGCCAGATTCTTTGTTTGCAAATACTAGTAATGAGATAAAAAAATTGAGAGATTCATTAGCACAGGGTGCAAACCCGGGATATATAGTGAACCATGCATGTTAATATTGCATAGTCTAGAAAAACTAAAAGATGAACTTGAGAGGACTAGTGCATATTCCCCAGATAGAGTGACTGCTATTCTTTCCTCGATGCGGGAAGAATTACATGGTGACGTTTCCCTTAAACAAATACAAGATAGTGTCACCAAAGAAATGATAAAATCCACTTGTTTTCCATTTTATCAAAATGTGTGTAAGGTTAGGGGATACCAGGTCACTAGATGTGTCGATCATGCTATGGCCTCATTGATCTACCCACAATTTCTCACAGCACATGGTCTATACCCAAACAATGACCGATTCCATTGTATTTTGTTCAATAGTTAAATGCTGAGGTCCATTTGGGCTCAAAGTTAACTACCTGGACATTCCACCATATGTTGGTCAGGGGCGTGGTAGGATTGCTGATAGGCCCACCTATCATCGAGTAGATAGACCACCCCAGTGTTTAGGGTATTGGTTGGTGATAGGTCTCCTACTCACCCCAACTCTAGCCCCCATAGCAGATGAGGTTGTCGCTTCCCAAAAGGAAGCAATTGACATTGTAGGTGACATTGCGGCTGCCACCACTAGGATATCTTAATGATCGTGTAGGTCAGTTTTTGATATCCAAACATTCCTGATCCACACCATTTTTAGCAAAGTGGACCACCATGGATCCTCTTACAGTGGATGGCATCCCTACTCCTACACAGCTTGATGCACTTACAGGAGATATGTCACACATGACTCTGCATTGTTTGGCTGAGGACCTGTTGGAGGCATATTCCCACATTGCATTAGATAATGGGATCAGTATAGAGCATGTTAGAGACCATTTGAGATGCAAAGATCGTTCAGTTCTAAGATCCCATCACTCTTGCCAAGAACTAGTGCACATCGGATCCACCTACGTTCATATGACGGCTGCACAAACTATGGGTTTTACTGATATGTTGATTGGTTTTGGTTTTGGTTCATCATCACCGATGCCATCTCACCTTCATAGTCCTCTACATTCATCATTTATGGCACGACATGGGATAGATCAGATGGATGTAGATGTTGATTCGTCACTTGATCGTTTGGTGGATATGGTGGAGGCGACTTTTCAGAAGACTTAGGTCATCTATATCAGATGATGTGCATGCATGTGTGCATGTGCATGTTTCAATTCTTTTTTCATTATTATTTTTTAAAAAAATTAACTAGATATTCATGTAAGTTGATATATATGTATATATATATTGTTACAGCTGGACATACCTCATATCACTCCTAGCCTTGGTCCAGATCACGTGCATGATCATGTGACTGTGGATGAATCTGCTATCAATGGACATGTGATTATTCATATAAATAATATATTTATGTATGCATAGATCTAAATTGATATTTAAAAATACAAGTTCATTTAAAAATAACTTTCATAAAATTTATTTAATAAAAATTATATGTATTTAACACATCTTGTACACAATTTTATTTGCAGGGCTCAGCACATCCATCAAAGCAGGACCGTTCTCATTCAGATGGCCATTCGTGTCGGAGTAGACATTCATATTAGGCCATGCATTCTAGATTTATGATCTTTACCACATGTATTTGATTATATGATGATCTTTAATAGTATTGATATTTGATGATCTCTAACTTACATTTGCTTAAATGATATACATACATTTGCTTATTTGTTGATCTTTAGTATTCGACATTTGATGATCTTTAATTTACATTTTGCTTTTATGCTATGTAAATATATTTTCTTATATGATATATACATACATTTGCCTCTTTGCTTATAATATGTGTTATGTTTATATGTATTGAATCCCTTTACATATATGTACATGTGTTTGCTTATGGTTTAAACATGTTTACACATAATATATGTATGCATTTGCTTTAAATATTCAATATACATACATGTTTTCTTATTTTATGATCTCTTACAACTTACATTTCCTTATATTCAATATACATTTGATCTCTAGTAGAATTTTAGGGAAATCAATGCCACTTTATAGTTAACTTCATTCATGTTGATCACAATAAATATTTTTAAAAAAATGACTAAGCAACATGAACCATTGAGTTCAGAATGTAGTGAGCCTCTCGCTGTGACATCCTGTCTTAGTTGTTTTCAGTTTGATTCTGCCTGATAGATGCTTTAGTTCACTACGATACTATGTTGTGTATTCTCAGTTATAACTCTGACATTATGTTGTTTTTATACTCTATGGATGATACATTGACGTCCTATTTATCCGGTTGTGTTTCCGTGATGTTATTGAGATAGACATATATCTGATATGTTTATTAGCTTACGATTTTTCATGTGGTTGTTATGTTGAGGTGATTAGTTTGATGATACTGTGATAGATTCATTCATGATGTGGCTTATTGTTTATGATTTATCTTTCTTGTGTGTGTCGGTGAAGAAGACAGTGTGGCATTACTCATTCGTGAGTACCCTGCTACGCTACAATTCTTATTCATGATGTGTTTTCTAACATGAGTATATATATGTTCTAACGTTGATGTTTCCTGCAGACACAGGTACTGGGTAAAGGCTCCACCTGCTTGTCAGGTATGAGCATACCTTAATTCATTATAAATATGTTGTCAGAGGTATTGACATGTCCTTTTAAACCATCGTTTGTCTTCGAACAAGTATCTCTGTGTTACCCCGTGTAGCCCAGTTTGTCTTGTCGTGTTCAAATATATATTGTTTTGTGTTTGCGAATATAATATTTAATTTTATTAAATGCTTATTAATGTTTTAACCAACGTTAATGATTTAATTTATTAAGTTATTAAATTTATCAGTGAAAGTTATTTCGTTGCAATGTTTTAATTAAAATATTATTATTGCTGATTTAATTGTGCAACTTGTATTGTGTGAAATAGATATTTTTAAAGCAAGATATTTTCGAAGAGATAAGAATCTTTGATTGACAGTTAAAGGTCTGTTATGATATTTTAAAGAATGAGTTGAACTGAATGAGCTATTTACAATGCGAAATGAACTTTCAGTTAAGTTTTGAGATTGAAAGTTATTTGCATGAATTAATATCTTTTGGAAAGGGAAATTTGACATTCACAGAGGAATTTGGAAAATTTTCACGATAGCAGATTTGAACAGATTTTGCACAGCTTTTGGTTTCAAAAAAAAACTTTTAATTCTGATTCAGTTTATAAGCATAGTTGGGGTTTGGATTGTTTTGGATTTCGTCTTCGTATTGCTGGTGTACTATGTGGATTTGACGGAAGCTTCAGGTTTTGCTCCAAATCAATTTTCAACAATTAGCACAGGTTCTTTTCTTGTTTTGAATTATTTGACTCTGTAATTTTCTGAAAACTTGTGTCCAAAAAGAATGATTTTGTCATACCTGCAAGAAAAGAAGCAATTAGAAAGAGTTTTTAGATTCATAGAATAGTAAAATAATATATATATATATAAAATACATATTAGAGGAGTGTTCAAATTTTAAAAAAAAAACGTATAGTGAAACTGTGGTGTTGCATGCATTTGCTCGTATAAGCGTAGAAGATTGTTAGATCTGGGACTCAGGCTTCTTTTTCTTTCACCGCCGCTCCTTAAATTCTTATAATTCTTTACATTGTTTAAAGATCCTCACTTTTGACAAATAACGCAGTCTGAAGGTTTGAAAGAATCATTTAACTGTTTATATGAATATATTTGACACTCTATAGGGATATATAAATGAGAGTTGATCTTGTAGTCTGTAGATTAAATATTTCCCTGAGTTCTTATTACATTCTTGATCAATCCTCTGCGCAACTTGCATATTTAGGATGTCTGTTGTTTTTCCTTTTACCATAGATCTGGTTATAAATGTTCAGCCATAGAAATCTTTGGACTGCTATCTTGATGACTTTATATTACTAAGCACGCCTATTCTTATCAAAATTCTATAATTATATATGTAATCTGAAACATATTATAATCTGTCTCAGTTTAAGATATAGTTTCCTTAATAGAGTCTTTACCTGTTGTCTTTCTGGCTGTCAAGCACAAGGTTTGCCTGTTATAAGTTATTCATAAGCTGTACACGAACCTTAGTGCGCATAAAAAAGACCATAGGCAAATATATATCTTCTTTATTACCTGATGCCTAATATTCTGTTATCAGCCGTAACCATAAGTTATATACATTCTTCTTTAGGCGAATACCAAATCTGGTGAATGCAAAATATAAAAAGATTTCGGTGATATATATATATATATATATAAATCAACCAGTAATCTAGTAAATTGTTTTCTATTCAGGTTTACTATGTTTATTGTAGTAGATGCTTACGCACTATACATGTTAATATTCTTGTTTAATGAAAAGACAAAATCTGTATAATCTTATTTAGGCGTATTCCTTGTAGATGATTGCCTGTATTGTCATGGTTGTGGCTGCCGAATTTGTTCATAGTAGGGTGTTTAGATTCTTATAAATCTGTCTTGCTCTATCGCCATATATTCTTATTGTTATTTTTGAACGGAAAGGATGAGGAGATTTAACTAAAAATTTTATTTTATTGAACTAATGACAAACTGTCATAACAGTAGCACTGGTATTAATAACGAATTTCTGAATAATGATATAGATACTGTATTTTATTCTTGTAACCTTTTTATGAGTATACCTCTCAACAAATGGTTGCTATGCATGGCGTTATGTTACCACTATAAGTTGTGTTATTGAATTGTATTGTTACCTTAATCTTTGGTTGATATTGAGTGGCAGATATTTTGTTAATAAAGCTACACTCACATAACTAATAGTTGTTAAATATTATTATTGGCGCATGCATTGGTTAATGTAAAATTTAGATTAAGAAATCGAATTTCTTACTTTGTTAAAAAAATATGATTTTATATCACTGAACCTCATATCATAGTTGCGCTCAATCTTCATTTCAAGATACTTTCTGTATATTCATAGGTTAGAAGATTTATTTTGAAACCCTGTCAATAGCCATTTCTCCATCATGGTGGACCCCTTTCCTTTAAACAAATAAACCTGATTATTAAAAATGATATATAAATATATATATTATTGCTTTAGATTTGTTCACTGACAATTGAAACAATATCATTCATCAGGCATCAGATGTAATCCACCTTCCTTGTGCCTATGTATCCTTATTTTATGGTGTAGACCCCTTATTAAGGCATGAATTCTGCCAATATTGTGATGTGAGATTTCCTGCATGCGTCCACTTGAGATTTATGTGCCTGGTTTTATTTGATATCCCTATGTTGTTATACTGCGCCGCTTCTAATTCTCTCTGTCCATAATCTTAACATTAGATTTATCCACTGTTATGTGATTCCTCGATTTTTGTAAGTATAATCTATAATGGTAATGCATGGTCATTTTTAAATATATATTTATCAGACATTATCTTATATGATCAATTCACTATTAAAATGTAGAATGAAATATCTTTTGCATGAAAAGGAATTCCTAGGTCAGTGTATACGCCTTTTACTACCAGTGAAAGTACGAACTAGATGTTAGACTTTGACTTAGTTACAAGTCATCATGATAAGAATTTAATACGATCTTCACTTGCAACTCTTACTTGCGTAGAATGCATGGAGTTCAAACTGTTACTCTTAGTTGAGTTATTTACTTTAGATCTGACACTTAGTCTTTAGTGCGACTTATCTACCATGCTATGATCAAAGGCAGATTTCCTGTTAAAAATTCGTAATTCTATAACAACAAGTTGGTGGGTATTTACCAAGCTCAGGAGTTAGACAAATATGAGTAATTAACATGAGTGTTTCATATGAGTAAATAATTTGAGTGATTCATCATTGGTTTATAATTATATAAGTTCTATAATTGTGAAATGAATTGCTTTTCGAGTGATTGAATTTATAGTTATAAAGAATTTATATTATCATTAAACTACAATGATATTTAATGTGTTTTCTAAAATTGTGTGATATATTAGTATTTATAGTTTGTTTATTGTGGATTCTTAACTCTTGAAGTTTGGTAAATTGTAACTATTTGGTGTGTGTATTTAATGTAATATTAATGATGTTTATTTTTATTTCATCAAAAGCTTGAAAAGTGGAATTTGTAAGATTATTATGTTTTTAACATGGTGCTCATATTACAATTATCTTATGTGGGGGTATAGCTTTGTATCATTTTGTGGTCGTTTGAAGTGACATCCTAGAGATTGTGATTTGCCTCTAGTGAAGGACATAAACATTGAGGTTTTGATCTATGTGCTTGATAGCTACCCCTTGATTTTTATGTTGAGTCATGTTATAGAAGAGTGGCTTGTAGTAGGGGCCGAAATCCGGAAGTGATTGTCTGGGTAACCTATCATAGGTGTGTTAATTCAGTGAAAACCTAACTAATGATTTATGGGTTGGGAAGTTATAAACATTAATTTAGATAAAAGTGTGCCTCGCCTATTGTCTTAACGCTTGTTCAGGTTGAGAAAAGGTTGAGAAGGCCTGGAATGGCAAGTCGTCATCTTGTCCTCTTGAAAGATGAAGTGACTCCACATTGGTCTGCATAGGGGCCGGGAATCGGTAGAGGCTACCAGGGTAACTCTTGGAGAGAGGGTCGGTAGTCTAGGAAGATTCACCAGGGCAACCTATCCCAACGATGTGATGACACTCTTAGTCTATATCATGATGGTGTTCTTTGTGTTCAGATTTATTTTGATGTGTTGTGTTACTGAGGTTTTATCTGCTATGATTGTTAATGTTATGTCGTGATGTGATTTGTAAACCCCGTAAACGTTATGTTCTGTCTTCTTTGCTTGTGGACCTGTCATTATCTCCTAGCACGGAGGGAGTGGACCTTTGGGTTCCACGTGGTCGGGAGGAAATTGTGCTCTATCTTCCTTATATTTTCATGCAGATGATCCTAAGCTTGCAGCTAGTTCCAGTTACTTCTTTGTTCGTGACTGATGATGCAGAGCTTGTTCGTGGATAATTGTGCCAAATGTTAAATGAACCCTATATGCTTTGTAAAAGTTACCTCTTGTATAAGAGTGTTTATATTGTACCATCTTTGGATGTATTGAGATTTATTAAAAATCTCTCTTGTTGTAATTTGAACCTTTGGATTCTCGAATGTAATAAGTCTTGCAAATTGAACCATTCTTGGCATTAAATTTGTATTATGTTGATGTTAATGTGTTGAGTTTATGTGCAAGGTTTATGTAACGTCATCTTGGAAACCTAATGGCAATTGTGTAAATTAAATATCTTTTAAAAAAAAAATTGTTCGGTTAACTTTACTCTTTAGACTTTGTTATAACGGTAACCAAGGCGGGGCGTTACAGGTTGGAAAGGGGCCCTTTTGAGTCAAGCTGGTAAGGTTTTATTACTTAAGGCTTCTCTTCATAATTTACTTGTTTATGCCCTTAGCATGTTTAAGATTCCTACCAAGTTTGCTGAAATCATAGAAAAGATCCAATAACGCTTCCTTTGGTCAGGGGTTGAGGAGAAGAAGAGGATTTCGTTGGTGGCCTAGGAGAATGTGTGCAGACCTAAAAAGTATGGGGGTCTTGGTCTGAGGAGCATTAGAATGTTCAATAAGGCTCTCCCGGCTAAACAGGTTTGGAGATCACATGTTGACACTCATGAAAGGAATACTATTTGGCGCAACAAATACTTGCAGGAGGTTAACTCCTTCAAATACTTTCTTAGTTCTCAGAATCTCCCCTTTGGTTCCACCCTGTGGAACAATATCTTTAAGGCTAGGGACCTTGTTGGTAAAGGCGCATCTTGGAAACTTGGAGATGGCAAGAAAATCTTGTTTTGGGAAGACCAGTGGATTGGAAATGATAGCCTGTGTAATAATCCTCTCTTTAGATACCACATGGAGGTCTACAAAAATAGGTATGGTATCTTGGTAAGGGATTACTGGAGAGATAATCAGTGGGTTGATATTTCTTCTATAAGTTAAGATCTTCTTCCTTTGCAGCTTCTCCTCAATTTTGTTGTGCTCAAACCGCAAGGCCAGGAGGATTCTTTGGTCTGGAAGTTGACCTCTTCAGGGCATTATTTTGTTTCCTCTGATGTGGCTTCTTGTTATTCTTCCTTATCCTACCCTGTTTGGGTGAAGACTTGGGTGCAAAACTTAATTCCTAAAGTTAACATCTTTTTTTGGACCCTCCTTTAGAATAAATTGTTGACTAATGACAATCTTTGTAAACATGGTTTCTCTTTTCCTAACAAAGGTTACCTTTGCTGTGCGGAGGCGGAGTCTTCTTCACATATTTTTCTCCTTTGTCCTTTTGCCTATACTATTTGGTGCAGAATTTTGCAATTGTGGGATCTCAGTTGGGTTTTTCCTGGAGCTATCCTGGATTTTTATAATTAGTGGAAGGCCCCTTCAAGCAACCGTGTGTTGAATCTACTTTGGAGCTATGTCTTTCCCCACCTTGCCTGGGGCATTTGGAAAGACCGTAACAATAGAATATTCAGGGATATGGCTCTATCGGAGGAAGTAGTTTTTGGCAAGATCATCAGGGTTGTGACAAATAATTTCAATCTGCTCAATAGTAAGATCAATACTAAGGGAATGGCTAGCTTTCAAGAGTATGAGCTTAGAATGGTTGATGCCTGGAAGGTTAATGTTGAGATACCCAATCGTCTCACTACTAAGGGACCTAGAGATGGTATCTTTTGGAGCCTTCCTCCTCCTGGCTAGGTTAAAATCAATTTTGATAGGGCATCCAAGGGAAATCCTAGGCTTGTCGGGTGTGGGGGTGTGATCAAGGATGAGAATGGTTGTTTAGTGGTCGTGGTGGCTCTCCCCTTGGGCACTCAGACTAAAGCTATTGGGACTTTTCAAGTTTTTAAGCTGACAAGTCAGTTGAACTTAAAAAATTTATGGATTGAAGGGGATTCAAACAATATTATTCAATGTATTAAGGGTCTTCATAAACCCTCTTGGTCTATAGAAAATTAGATAAACCTTTCTAAGGAGATCATTAGTAACTTTGAAAAATGTTATATTTCCCATGCTTTCAAGGAAATTAATATGGTGGCTGACTTTTTTGCCAACAAGGGTGTTCATGCGAAGGAAAAGTTGAGCTGGCAAAGGAGTGATGAGTTGGAGGCTGACATCACTGCCCTAATCATGTATGATTGCAACCACGGGAAGGTGAAAATCCCCCCTACCAACAAATGATGGAAAAGTGTCATGTCATGCAATCTTGGGACTGCGGATTATTAATTACTCCTTGTTGGTCGAGGCGTAATTTTAATACTTGTCATTCGAATGATTTGTGCTTTGCACATTTTCTGGGCATTACAAAAGCCAGTTCTTTTGGTTTTCTGGATAATTTTGAACAAGTCGGCAAGGTTACCAACATGGGTGATGAGAGTCGCAGAGTGGAGCCGACGAACTGTGAGGTAATAAGAAATAATTCCAAGCTCTGGGAGAGGTTGGAGAAGGGCGAGATCACTATTTTTATTGAAATACTTCATGGCTGGGATTCGGATGTTACGAAGTGTTTCGCCAAGGGTTGGGAAGATGGTGAGATAATTTTGTTTGGGAGAAAGGTGGTAATTAATGAGCAGCTTATTGCTGAGGTTACAGGGCTTCCTATGGATGGTATTAAATTCCACAGAGATAGGAAGCTCTCTGACCAGGTAGTCCTAAAATTTCCAAAGTCTGAGAAGGAGAAGGAGGACCTGCGAAGGACGACAAAAAGCTATTATGATTTGGTGAGGATTTTTTCGCACTAGAGGAAGGTGTTGAATGTGTTGATGGAGTATGTTACCCTGGATGGATGCTATACTAGGGTCTTCGGGTACCATTTCGTACTTCTCAACCATTTCAGGCATTAGGTTAGGGTTTCTCTCCCTTTCAATCTTGCTTCTTCTCTAAATGCCAGCTTACGGAACCATAGACAAAATCCTATTAGGCATTCCATCCTCCATGAAGGCCAACTTGTTTTAATCCATGATTATTTTAAAGCTAGGTCAGCTCTGTCCCACAAGACCCCTTCCTCTAAAGATAGGGTTGTTGTTAAGGGGAAAAGGAAACCTAGTGTCTCTCCCCAGAGGAAAGGGAAAAGAAAGGTTTCAGAGGACTCTTCTTATGAGATTAGCAAGGAGAATTCGAAGTCGACCCCTTCTTCTGATAATTCTAGTTACCCTGCAACTGATAGAGAGGAGAGGCCTCGTTTTCCCAGGGACCTTAAGGCGGAGGACCATTATTTAAAGATGAATGGGAATTCCCCAGTGATATTTTGGCCATTTCCTGTAATGGGTCTATGTATTTTTTCAGGTTAATTAGATGGGTCTTCTTTGAGATTAAGGAAATCAAGCTGAACCAGAGAGCGATGAACAATAAGATTGAAAAGGATGACGACAATCAAAATAGAGACAATATTAAGGCCACTAATTTATGGACAGAGGATGAGAAGAAATACATGGTGGAGTGTCTTAAGAAAACGGTGGAGGATTTACAACAGTTCAAAAGCAACCATGATGGCAAGTTTTCTGAGATGGAGGAAAATCTGAGGAATATAAAAGACTCCCTCCACAAGGTGCTTGTTATGAGTCACAACATTTTAAATTCTATTGCAAAAGACCATGAACACAATGGTGGAGAATTTGGAAAATGCTTATCAGGTCAGGATGGTTGTGTTCGTGGATGTTGAGAAATAGGAAATCCAGTTGGAAGGTGGAGGGCCGAGCAACAGAACTAGAGCGAACTGAAAGAAGAAGGCAGATCAGGACCTTGTGAACATCCAGGAAATTAAAAAGTTTGCTATCAACATGAACAAGCTGGAGCAGGAGGCGGTGGAGATTCTCAAGAATTTGGCCTAGCGGTTGGATCTTTTGTGGTTTTTTGTTGGTTTTTGTTGTGTTGCCATGGGTTCCTTTGTTTTTTTCTATGTGGGCAGCATTCTATTTTTTGATTGGACACTTTTAATGTTGTATATGTCTCTGTTACTGTTAAGGGGTTTCAGGTCCCCCTCAAAACCTGTTTGTTCCTTAATCAAAAACATTGTAATCATTGTAATGATGTAACAATTATTGATGATTTCATTTTGTAAAGAGTATTGTAAAGAAATGCATTTTTCATATGATAGTCATAAAATGAATTTTAATGTTTGATTATCAATTGTCACATTATAGAAGTGAGTAATATAGGACCATTTAATTTGGTTCTCTAAAATTAATCTTGCATGTTAGTTTGATCATGTATCTTTTATCATTGATAAAATGTTTTTAGTAATCTTGATATTGTGAGTAGCGCAGTCGAGGAACCATAGAGGACCTAGGATTAGTTTATCATGTTATGTTATGCATTCTATAGTTATCTTCTTCTTTTTTTAAATTGTTCCATTAATTTGACCTAGTTTAGTGTTGTCTTTTGGGGTTCCTTGGCAGGGGTGTTACACCTGGTTTCAGGGCCCAAGTTTCTAACACTAGGTACTCTGGTTTCATATGAGCCCATTATGTTGTCCTAGTTACTTAGACTCTAGAGATTATGTTTTATCCTTTTTTTCCATCCTCGCCTAACAACCTTAGAATTTTCCTATGGTGGAGTTTGCATGAGTCTTTGACCACTTAGGAGGATGCATCTTGGATGCGGGAGTTGTACCCTCTCTTGTTTGCAAGCTTCCAAGAGTAAGCCTGATCCTAGAAGGGAAGGATGTAGTTCCTCTCGTGCTTTTCCCTGATAGACTAACAGTTGATCTATTTTATGATGAGATAGTATGACACACTATATGATGTTAGACTTATTGCTTTGATGATGCCATTACTTGAGGTTTTATGCAAATTTTATGATTAGTATATGGTTTTATTCAGGTGACTATGGAGATCTATTTTGTTTATGAGGACTAACACTATCATCAACATTATGTGATTTTTTTTATCATGGTTGTTATGTGATTATCATGTGATTGATCTTATCCCGATTAATATGTAGTTGATTGCTATGTGAGTTGATTTGATTACTAGGTGTTTATATTTTGATGTGATTGAGTGAAAGGGACAATGTCACATCACTCACTTATGAGTACCCTACGACATTGTGATTCCCTTTCACAGTGTGACTATTATATGTATATGTATATGCACAATCATTTTGTGTGTTGCAGGTTGCAGGTACAAGGCATCGACTCCACCTAAATTGGTAGGTCTGAGCGTGCCTTGAAACCCAATGGATTAGTTGATCGGAGATAACACTTGATCCCCTACCCTAGCCATCATCCTCGAAGATGATGAGTATTCGATTTGGTACCCTGTCAGTATTGTCAATATTGTCAGTGGTCAGTCAATGTTGCTTGAGGTTGTATTCAACCGTAGGTAGTGGTCAGGTAATTATTTTGCATTTGGTTCTATTTAATTTAAATTGTTTGATAAATGCCTTTGGTTATCTTATTCATTAAGATCAATTGCTAGTAAAATGGTATACATTGATAAATAAATATATAAATATATAATCATAGTTAATAATAAAATAAATTTATAGTGTAATGTTATAAATAATAATAATATGGTAAATAAATAAAACATTATAAAGTCGGGCTATATAATTAATAATAATATGTAGGTAAATGTTGGGTAAATGGTTTTACCCGTTTGTGTAAAAATTGGATATCTATCATATTATATTGCTATGATTTTTAAAGGAAATGCTTTTAATTAATTTAAAATTAATTATTCTGGAAGGTTAATTTAATAAATTAAAAGCTAACTATAATTTGTTCTATAGTTAGTTTTGATAGTTTTGGAATTCCCGTACAACGGGCATTCTTCTTCTTCTTCTTCCTGTAAATGTTTAGCTTTTGGGGATTTTTATTCTTTTTTTTTTGGGAAAGGAGGGGAGAGAGAGAATTGTTTTGTAAATTTTCATATATTGTTGATTTTGCTGAGAATTGGGGAAAGAACAAGGAAGAGATAGGGTTTCTAGACTCCAGAAAGGAGAAGGAGCATCTAAATTTCACTCTATAATTTTTGGGTAAGTTTGGCACTCTCTCTACAAATCCATGGTATCCAAGGCAGTTGTGCATATAGTTTTATGCTTTGCAAATGTCTTATTTGTGCCTTTATTAATGGAAGTCCATACTTTGTTCTCTCCTCCATTATGGAATTCATGGAATAAGCATTGCTTCCATGAGACTTTCAAATCCAATACATTAAACCTTTCCTTGCCAATCTGCAAGTTTAAATTACACTTGAGACCGCATATTAATCCTATTGGTTTAAATCGACCATGTTATTTTCCTTTTACTGAGTGGCTGCTAGAGTAGACCACGTAGGCTTTTAGTCAAACAGATCACATACTTTGTTTATGTCATAAGTTGTTAGACTTTATACTCCATGGGAAGCGTGGTAGTGTCTAGGCGGCCCTTTTAGGGTGCAACCAGCATGGGATGACTGTGGCGTTTGGACCTTGCCTTACGCCAGCCTTATTGAATTTTCTTGAAAACTTATAAGACAAAAAGAAATAATAAAACAAATCTATTTTATATGCTTCTTGCAATCATGGTCTCCTTGAGAACGTAGTTCTTTGGGCATTTTGTGAAACAGTTTATGTGCCTTGTTTATGCTTTCGTATCTTGTATCTGTAAGGAAGCAAAGGTGCACGAAATCGCTTCCTATGCTAATCTTGAGAGGACGATTATGCAAATTCAACTAACTATTACAGAGATTTCAATGGACAAATAAACATGCATAAATGAAATATCACAATAAACTCATAACACAGTAATTACCATGGGGAAACCCTTCCGGGAGAAAAACCCCACCCTCCAAAACCCGTACAATGTATTATCAAATCAAGAAGATTACAATACACTTGCAATGCAAGTTCTTACAGGAGCACATCACCACAACTCGAACTCGGACTCAGAGAAACTCCTTCTAGCACTCAGTCTTGCAAACTGAACTCAATGATTCAAACACCTCTCCAAGCCCTCCTTTTATAGTGATTTACAACCTGGGAACCATTTGTGGTTTTACAAAACCATGGGCAAAACAACCATGCCACATGTTACCCACTTGTCACTTGTAACTCCAAGATGGGAAAACAATCAAGTTAGAATAGCATTCTCGTCCATAATTTTGTCCTCTAGTTTAGACCCCCATTAAATTCATACAATGAGTTGTTTATACTCTAAAAACAACCCTCCTATATTCTAATAGGGACAAGGCACATTTTTAACAACTCATACACCTTTTTCCAACACATAAATATGTGGAGAACTACCACAAACAAATTCTAGAATTTTCTAGAAAAAGCTTGCAAGGTTGAGACACAATTCTCAACATTCTCCCACTTGTCGAACACCTTGCAAGAGTCAGGGGATCCAAAATGTCATGGACTTAATTGCTAGGGGCCGAGAGCCCCATAGACTCTGAACACCATCTGAATTTCTTTGTGCTCACAGGCTTAGTTAATGCATCAGCAACATTCACCAAAGTCTCCACCTTCTCTAGCTTCACCTTGTCGTCCTCGACCATATCTCTCACAAAATGATATTGTACATCAATGTGCTTGGTCCTGGCATGAAATGTCGGGTTCTTCGCTAGGTAGATTGCACTCTAACTGTCACTATAAATTGTCATTGCACCCTATTTGAACTCTATATCTGAACACAATCTCTTTAGCCAGATGGCTTCCTTGTAGGCATGAGTAGCTGCCATATACTCTACCCCTGTAGTGGACAAAGCGACCACAGCTTGTCGCTTACTCATCCAACTGATTGCACCACCGAATAATGTAAACACATATGCACTGGTGGATCTTCTTTTATCAACATCACCGGCCCAATCTGAATCCACGTAGCCTTGAATATCCAAGGAATGCTCGTTTCCTGTTCCATGGAAACAAATAGAGTACTCTGAGGTACCCCGCAAGTATCTGAAAACTCTTTTTACTGCATCCCAATGTGCTCTTCCTGGATTAGACATGTAACGGGAAAGTACTCCCACTACTTGGGCAATGTCTGGTCTTGTACAGACCATAGCATACATCAAACTTCCAACAGCACTCTAATATGGTACTCAACTCATCTCTTCCATCTCCAATGGGGATGTAGGACACTATGAGCTAGAAAGCTTTGTTCCCATAGTAACAGGAACACTCAATGGTCTGGAATCCTGCATATTGAATCTTCTTAGAATTGTACCAACATACTTACTCTGGCCTAGCCAAAGCTTTTTGTTTTTCCTATCTCTTATAATCTCCATTCCCAGAATATGCCTTGCTACACCAAGATCTTTCATTTCAAACTTTGCTGAGAGCTGAGATTTTAATTTTGCAATCAAACCTTTTCCTTTACCAATAAACAACATGTCATCAACATATAAGGCAATAACTAGGAAATAATCACCATCAGACTTGTAATATATACAGTGATCAGATTTAGATCTCACAAATCCCAAACTCAAAACATATGTATCAAACTTTTGGTACCACATCCTAGGACTTTGTTTAAACCATACAAGGATTTCTTCAACTTATAGACCAAATGACTTTTACCTTTCACCACAAAGTGCTCTAGCTGTGTCATATAAATTTCTTCCTCCAAATCTCCATGAAGGAAAGTTGTTTTCACATCCATTTTCTCAACCTCTAGATCATAAGCAGCTACAATAGAAAGTAAAAATTGAATGGATGTCATTTTTGCTACAGGAGAAAAAATTTCACCATAATCAACTCCTGCAACCTAGGAGTAACCTTTTGCAACCAAACGTGCTTTATACTTCTCAATACTTCCATCTGAACCCATCTTCCTTTTGAACACCCATTTACAACCAACAGGCTTCCGTCCTTCAGGCAATGGTACAAGGTCCCATGTGTCATTCTTCTTAAGAGCTGCCATCTCTTCTCCCATGGCTATTTTCCAGGACTCTGAATCATTCATACCAAGAGCCTCTTCTGCAGATCTCGGTTCATCAATATTAGCATTCAAAGCAAATATACACCTCCAATCATCAGGAGAATATCCATACCTTTCTGGTGCTTTCCTCTGTCTACTAGACCTTTGAACAAGATCTGGTTCAGGTTCAGGTTCTCCCTCTTCCTCTGATGATTCAGAACTCGTAGAGCTCTCCTCAACTTCTTGTCTTTCTAAGGGCCTCAATTCAACTTTCTCAGGTGTAGTAGGCAGTTGAATCACATCTTTCTTTTCTTCCATCTGTTCTGGATGCACTATAACAGAAGAAGGCTTAGTTTCTCTAAAAATAACACTTTCGGAATAAAATACCTTTTGTGCAATAGGATCCCAAAGCTTGTATCCTTTCACACCATAACTATATCCGATGAAGATACATTTGACAGCTTTGTTGTCCAATTTTGTCCGCTTCTCCTTTGGCACATGAGCATATGCCTCGCAACCAAACACTCTTAGATGTCTAAGTGAAGGCTTGTGGCCCGACCATGCTTCCATTGGTGTCTTATCAACAAGAGCTTATGTAGGAGACCTATTTATCAGGTAGCAGGCAGTGGCTACAGCTTCAGCCCAGAACTTTTGTTCCAGTCCAGCTCCACTCAGCATACTCCTAGCCTTCTCCATCAAGGTCTTGTTCATTCTTTCTGCAACTCCATTCTGCTGTAGAGAATACGGAGTCATCTTTTCTCTTTTAATACCACAATCTTTACAAAATGTGTCAAAATCATTAGAGCAATATTCACCACCATTATCAGTTCTCAAACACTTTATCCTCTTTCCAGTCTACAACTCAACCATTGCTTTAAATTCTTTGAAACGACTGAAAACTTCAACTTTACTCCTAAGAAAATAAACCCATGTTCTTCTACTGAAATCATCAATGAAAGAAACATAATAAACTGATCTACCAATAGAAGAAACATCAACTAGACCAAATTCATCTGAATGGATAAGATCCAAAATACATGAAGACTTATGAGAACTCGAGTAAAACTGAATACGATTTTGTTTACCATAGATACAATGCTCACAAAAATCAAACTCAAGATTGCAGTCATTCAACCCATCAACAAGGTTTTTATTTTTCAAGGTCCATAGACCCTTCTCACCTATGTGGCCAAGTCTTTGGTGCCATAACATGGTCTTCTCTACAGTAACTTTGATTTGGTAGATAGAGCACCCTTGGGTACCCAAAAACCATGACCATCTGTTGAAAGAGAAACCCTCTCCTTCTCCAACAAAGTAGTCATTTTCACAATCTTATCAGAAGTACTATTGCACTCAACCGTGCATGCATCAAGCTGGTACAATGTACCCAATCTGCTTCCTCTTGCTATTACCATAGCACCTCTCACCATTTTCACACCTGCTTCAGAAAACTGTACAAGCACACCCACATCTATTAGTTTGCTAACAGATAACAAATTTCTTGCTAGTCCCGGGATATGCAAGACACCATCAAATCTTCTAATTCTACCATCAGAAAATTTCACACAAATACTTCCACGACCAACAATATCAAGAACAGAGTTATCACCCAAATACACCTTACCACCATCAAAATTTTCATACTTACTAAACCAATTTCTATTAGGAGTCATGTGGAAAGATGCACCTGAGTCTATCAACCATGCATTGTCACCTGCATGAGTGGCCAAGGCTACGATGAAAGCATCTCCATCTTCCTTCTCGGACTCAGAATCATAATCTTGCTTCTTCTTCTTCTTCTTCTTCTCCTCTTTGCAGTCCTTTCAGAAGTGTCCAGGTTTGCCACAATTCCAGCAGATTGCCTTGGACTTACCAGGAGATTTTGATCTCCCCTTATTCTTGGACTTAGAATGGCCATGCTGCTTTTCATTCTTGCCTCTTTCTTTTGGTCTTCCTCGAACACTCAAAGCCTCTTTGGCATTCAGAGAGACCTTCCTTCTCATCTCCTCAGAAAGTAGAGAACCAACAACATCCTCCATCTTCAAGACAACGGAAGTGCTCCCTATGGCCATGACAAGGCTGTCCCATGAGTCTGGCAATGAACATAGCAAGATTTGGCACCTTTCTTCTTCATCCATTTTCACCCCAACTGAGGTCAACTGAGTCACCAACATATTAAAGCTTTCCAGATGCTCAGAAATTCATCCACCTTCTTCCATTCTCAAGGAATACAACTTCTTCCTCAAGAAAATCTTGTTCACAAGTGATTTCGCTTGATAGATCTCACTTAGCTTCTTCCAAAGCTTCTTTGCAGTAGATTCTTCATGGACATTAATTAGAATTGAGTCTGCAAGACACAATCTAATGAGACCTTTAGCTTTTCTATCCATTACATCATATTGTGCAGCTAAAGTTGGATCTGCGGGCCTCAGTGTATTCTCATCCACCGCATCCCATAGATCTCGATCAATTAATAGATCTTCCATCTTCAGCTTCCACATCTCAAAGTTTGTGCCAGAAAACTTCTCTACATCAATTCTCCCCGACGTGCTTGCCATCTTTACAATCCTACAATACAGAAAATAAAATACTCTGCACAAGCTCCCACTCAAACCTTGATTAGCTCAAAAAACCCTGTACCCAACAAATAGAACCAAAACTGGCCAGCTCTGATACCACTTGTAAGGAAGCAAAGGTGCGCGGAATCACTTCCTATGCTAATCTTGAGAGGATGATTATGCAAATTCAACTAACTATTACAGAGATTTCAATGGACAAATAAACATGCATAAATGAAATATCACAATAAACACATAACACAGTAATTACTGTGGGGAAACCCTTCCGGGAGAAAAACCCCACCCTCCAAAACTCGCACAATGTATTATCAAATCAAGAAGATTACAATACACTTGCAATGCAAGTTCTTACAGGAGCGCATCACCACAACTCGAACTCAGACTCGGAGAAACTCCTTCTAGCACTCAGTCTTGCAAACTAAACTCGATGATTCAAACACCTCCCCAAGCCCTCCTTTTATAGTGATTTACAACCTGGAAACCATTTGTGGTTTTACAAAACCATGGGCAAAACAACCATGCCACATGTTACCCACTTGTCACTTGTAACTCCAAGATGGGAAAACAACCAAGTTAAAATAGCATTTTCGTCCATAATTTTGTCCTCTAGTTTAGACCCCATTAATTCATACAATGAGTTGTTTATACTCTAAAAACAACCCTCCTATATTCTAATAGGGACAAGGCACATTTTTAACAACTCATACACCTTTTTCCAACACATAAACATGTGGAGAACTACCACAAACAAATTCTAAATTTTTCTAGAAAAAGCTTGCAAGGTTGAGACAATTCTCAACAGTACCTCCACAGTCAATTGCATTCCTATCATGGCGTCTATTTACTCTTGCCAACTTCAACGCTTGAAAGTTTCTTAAACCCTTTTTTTAACAAATAATATGCGCACAGCTCACTATCAGTTCATTCCATGAGATGGGACCTCTTGAGCCCTTCTGTTAACAACCGTGTGCCCTAAACTTGTGGCGTCACTGCCTTTGCAACATTCCTATTTACTGCAATTTAAATTTGATAATGTTTGTTATGTTAAGGTTGTTTGTGTTGGTAGGTTGGTATTGTTTTCTTAGGTTAAATGTATGTTTGGATATGCGTGCTTTTCTCCTCAAATCATTTAACTTCCCTCTATAGGTTCCAATTGATATACACTAAATGTCATATCTAAAAAGGTACTATCTAGTTTTCCCTAAGAAAGTAAATAATTGTAGGTTTCATAGTTGTGATTCCTTGGTGAATTCTAGTAGATTTAACCAATTTGTAGAAAGCATTTTTGAATTCTTCTATAGCAATTTTCTATCCATGATTTTATGTTCCACACTTAACAATATTTCTCAGCTGATTATCTAATTAATTATAAAAAAATTTGCTAAAAGAAATGGTCTGATGCATCTTTATATATATTCTTGTTACCATCATGCGTTGTTGTTCAATTATTTTTGGCTTAAGCATTTTATTGACTGGTAACAATCTAGGTCATTAATACTAAGTACCCTGCTAGAAAATGCTAAAATATGGAAGGATGTGAGTTAGGTGATTTAAGCAAGCCTTGTAGTTCTATTGATTTCATGGAATCTTTCCTTATATATCTCACATAAACTAATCAAGAGATCGACACTATTTGGTTGGAATTTGATTCGGGATTGTACATTTTATATATGCATTTTGTGATCTAGTCCTATAATGTTCCCTTGTTTACAATTCTTTAGGTTGTCAATAAGCATTTTCTTTCACTTTGAAACTAAAGTATTGTATTGAAATCCCTAACGTTTTCCATTATGTAGTTCCTCATTATCACCTGTGTAGCAACTTTTCATCAATGAGTATTCTTCCCTAAACATCGCTTTGTTTTCGATGTCTGTTGTAATGGTTCTTTATCATCTTTTTTAGCCATAGTTCTCTCGACAATTGCATTGTTGAAGTATTCACCAAATTGATTCCTTGGCCAGAGCTTGCCCTCACTGTCGGCCTTGATCGATTCCTTCACTACTTCACATCTATATTGTTTTTTGGTCCCTGCTTTTATTAATTTTCACTGTTGATACAAATTTATTGATGCATAGATAATTCACAAACCTTTCTCAAATGTATTTAATTTTCCATGCAGAGTTATTTTTGGGTGCAACTGTCACATAAGACTTCTATTGCAATTCTTTTCTTTCTCTTTGACATGATCTATAAATCAAACATTCTTGATGTAATTTTGTTCAGGATTTTTTAGTCTCATGACTCTAATTCCAGTTGAATTGATTTCCATTTTATTTCCACAACTTATACTTTAATTTTGGTTTCAATATTCATGTTTATCCAACCATTTCTCATGATTATTCTATTTTAATGATGATTTCTATCATTTATTATTTTGTATCATGATATTGGAATGTAACCACCCTTGAGTTAGAGCATCTCTTCCCACCAAATGTATACACCAGTCATGCACAGTTTTGAGTCTCTTTGAATCACTGCCCTTTACCTTGTCCTTAACTTGTTTTCTTTTTTTGTCAATATCTTGCTTCAAGCATTTCATTGTAATGTGCAGAGACTTGATTACCTTTTTATGTTTGAGCAAAGGTTTGTTTAAATGCACAAAATCAAAATATAGATTCAACAAATATAGTCACATTTTTAGTTGGTTTTTATATGAAGAAATAAAATGTTGGCATGTTGTATTCGACTTGAGAGTAGGATTTCTACTATGAGCTGATGTAAGCAGGGAGGTCCTACAACAACAATCAACACAAAAACAACAATCTTCAAGTCACAAATCTCATAATTCTTCACTCTTCACCAAATCAACCTATTTCCTTGTAGCATTGGGAATCCACTCAATCGGGTGTAACTACTCAATGACCTTTCTGACCAATACCTAAACCATTTCAAGGACCCATTTCAGTGGTCAAAACATATCAACAAACCACTATTGGTTACCTTGAGACAATTTCACCAATTCAGCTTTTATGCCCTTAGGGCTAATTAGCCTCTTTTCAAAGAAACTTGTCTTAATTCCTTCCCAAACCTCTAAAACCACTACGAAGCAATTCACATGTTCTTAAACCAAGGAATCCACAATTAATTCTCAGGAAACCCTTCACCCAAGTGCCAAATCATAAAACCCTCTTTTCTAGGTAAAAATCTAGGGTTTTATTGAAAATCCCATTACCAATCTTCACACAACCTTTCCAATACCTTAAAAAAGTCTAAAAACCTCTTCATATGCTTAATAAAACCATAAAAAATGCTGCCCCAACACAATTTTCACTTTAGCACATCGAAACCTCACAATTTCAAGAGAAAATCACATTTTTCATCAATAGGGCATCATGCCCAACTCAATACTTGACTTCCCCTGCACTCAAAATGCATGTAAACATCTAAATCCTACCAAATAAATCCCATTCCACCCAGTTACGGTGATCACAAAAGGTGGAATGGGTTTTCAACTCATTATAGTAACTACAAACCCTTAGCTTTGTTTACACAGGCAGTTTTATGAAAACAACTTAAACTCCCACCAAATAGTATGTTAGACTCTCAAATCTCTTGTAAAGAAATATTAGTTTGAGCCACAAATGAATCCAAACAATTTTTAGAGAAACTAGTTACTGTACGGGCCGTACAAGTATGTTTAAGAAGGAAAAACACATAAAAACTAGAAAAAACAGAGTTTATTTGACGTTTCTTCTTTTCAAACTTCAAGAATAGCCATACATCGATGATTCTCAAAACATATATGATTTTTACCTCTAATATAACTGCCTAACTTCCACAAACTTCTTTTTGGAGTGACTTGACCTTTTGAATTCCAATTCTTCCTGTACAACTTTCAAATTTTGCATTTTTTTTGCATAATTGACATCTTTTCACTAATTTTGCACTATTTGCAATCCAACCCACCTAAATACCTAAATATGACTCCAATATGATTAAATACATTAGAGAATGGTATTAATGACCTTATTTTATGCAAAACTTGAAAATCCTAAAGCCTACTCTTCAATAAGCCAAATTGACAAAAGTTTTTCAATGGTGCTCTTGCACCATACACACCAACTTGAAATTTTTCCAAGTCCCTTGGAAAGAATATTGTAATTTTCATCCTTTGTATTCTTCATACCCCTGAACTTCTTGCTTTCGTTTAACAGGTTCATCCTTCTTTAGTTTATCACTATCCTTAACACTCTTGCCCTTGTCAACTTTTGAAACATACTCCAACTATGCATACTGCTCTGTGGGGTGTTCCTCAACTTTCCCATCCTCAATTTTTAATGTCACATCTTCCTTAACCTTTGGACCCAATATTTCTTCCCCTGCCATCAATTCCTACTTTGTTTCTTGTTTTATCCTCTATCCACTAGCCTCTTTATCCGCACCTTTCTCACTGTTAGTCCCATAACCTTCTGTACCATTGCATTTAATGGTCTCTGTCAGACCTGCACTGGCCTTGTTCACTATCCTATTACCATCATAAACCACTGTCACATTAGTCCTATCAACTTCACCAACTTGTGTCCTCTTATCCACTATATCACCAACCTCTGTATTAACAACTTTCAACTACCTCTTCACTCTTTTCACTGTTGCTATAAGACACATGACTGTCCCCACCAACAAACCTTCACTCATCTCTTTCCTATCCAAAATATTTCTACCTTTAATTTGCTTTGTATCATATTGTGACTCACTCTCATCCACCTTCCTTTTCCACATGAAGACATTCTTCTCCACTACTGTCTGCAAATCATCTTTTCTTCCTCTATCTACTGTCCAATCTTTACCATGCCTTGCATTGGCTGCCAACCCTTTATTCTCACTTTCTTCAACACTCAAACTCTTTCCTTCCAATCATGATGATCTCACCTTTTTATTTTGTCTCCTCAACTAATGGAGTTAGAATGAACTTTCTCCCATCTTTTTCAATTGAGTATGTGTTTTGTCTTCCATTGTACATGGCTAACCTATCAAACTACCAGGGCCTTCCCAACAACATATGGCAACAACTCATGGGAAAAATGTCACAAACAACTTGATCCCTATACTGAACAATTTGGAATTCAACAGTAGCTTGTTCATTCACCACTATAGATTGATGATCACTAATCCAAGACACTCTATAAGGCTTTCCTATAGGCACTCTTTGCAAATTCAATTTTTCCATCATATCACTAGACACCATATTATCGGTCCATCCAGAATCAACTACTACCTTACATACCTTATTTTTTCATTTATAGGCTCTCCTAAACAAGGATCTTCTTTGGATTAGCTCTTTCTCCTTGGAGGTATTCAACATTTTTCTTTTCATCATCAACATCTCACCTACTTTAGGAGTAGCATGTGTATTGGAGTTTGAACTTTTAGCTTCATCTTCTTGAACATCAGTAAGAGATGCTTTTAAAATATTTAAAGAATACAAATTAATGAATTTCCTTCACAATATCCTTAGAATCCTTCTGAAAAGGACTTAGAAAGAAAGAGGTGGGAACCCCACATCAATCCCTAAGGTCTTATAGTCAAAATGGACCTCCTCCTTTTTACCAGAGCTAATAGCACCTCATTTTCCTTAGTATATTCCAAAAGAGATAATAAGGTTCAATAAACCAAGGAACATCATTCATCTAATTAGAGAAACTTTCAAAAAAATAGCCTACTTTCTTATATCCTCCTCCGATAATATATTCCCATCGTCACCCTACATTTCCTTTATACTATTATTTGTTTTATGTGTAAGATGCTCAAGTGGAATAATTGTATGTTTCCATTGCCTTATTTAATCCAATAAGATTCCTCCATATCCACCAAGTTATAGTAAATATTTCTCATTTAAAAAAAATCTTGATTCATCCCTTTAAATTGAATTTATTTTTGAATGATATCCAACTCTCAAAAAACCTCATCCTTTTGATATTTTATTTGATGTTGAATTTTTTCACACATTTAAACATGTTGCGATACATCCACCTTTATATCCCACCATTCACATATTATTTCCTTTGTCTTAAGATCGTTGTCCATATTTTAAAATCTAGAGAGTAGAGGCCCTTTCTTTTTTTTCATTTTGTAAATGAAATACAAGAGGAAAGGTTTGATCTATTTTTAGACAAAGTAAAGGGTAATACATTGAAATAATATAGCCCGATCTAAAGAAATAAGAATATGATCAATATTACCTATATTGTAAAGATGGACTCTTTCTCTTATTAGACCTTCTACTAGAGATTGACTCTCAAATTATGGATATATAATGGTAGAATTTATTTTTGTACATTTAATGTCCATAGTATCATAGATTACATATTTCTAAATTTACGTTTGATTCATTTTTGAAATCAAGACTTTTGCATACTTTTTTTCAATTGTGTGGTTCTTTCATTTTCAATATACATAAGAAATTATGCTTTCGTTTATTCTTTTTAATTTTTTAATTAAGTAATGAATAGAATATCATTGTTTTGTTTATAGTTAATTTGTATACATTGTATTCCTTGTTTTAATTTTTATTTATAAAGTAAAATTAACAATTATTTCTATTGATAGGATAGTATGTCATAAATTGAATATTTTTTAAAAATATGAAGAGATTGAAGTTAAAGATTTTGTTATTTAAAATTTTAGATATTGTCACATATTTATAATTATATGATTATTTTATGTTTTGGTTTGTGTGTGATCCTATATGATAGTATGATACACCATTATGTTACAACCACGGTTGATCTTTGTGAACATAGAATTTCATGTTTCCCCGAGATGGAGATTTTGCACTTATAGTTCTTATAAATTGCATATTTATAAACTTGTATTGTGCAACTCATTTTGATAAATTCAAGAGCTCATAACTTGTGCATGCATACTCATTTTTAAGTATGATTTTTTGTATACTTTACAGTAGTGTGGTTCTTTCATTCTCAGTATACATAAAATTATACTTCTATTTATTCTTTGAATTATTAATCAAAGAAATTAATAGAATATAATTATTATATCTTTTTATTTATGGTTCATTAATATAGGGCTGAGTGATTATATATATATATATATATATATATATATATATATATATATATATATATATATATATATATATATATATATATCGCCGAAAGTTATCCTTTTAGAACAAACTTGTTTTCCCCAATTTATGGTTAAAAATTGATTTTAATTCAAAGTGATTTTAAAAGGTAATAATTTTGACATAATTTTATAAGAATTCATCAAAAATAAAAATAAGAACTTATATATATAATTGTTAATTAATTTTCCATCAATATTTTTGTTCATAAGCTATTATTAAAATTTAATAAAAAGGTTTTCATGGAGCCACCATAGCACTAAAAGTAGAAGCCATATTAAGGAAAAAAGTATAAAATCTTGCCTTATTCTACCAAACCATTATAATAGGAACATTTATCCATTATTAAGTGGATAACTATAATATTCAAGATTTATCAGTTATTTAAATGACCATTGCAATGTTAAAAGATTTAGGAGGATAGGCATGGCAGGGCCAAAATGGAAAATAAAGTATTTGATGTTTTGATACATAAGGATGTTGATATCTATGTAACGATTGAATCCATTAAACAAAAAAAAATAATATCTTTTTAATTCTTGGGGATGGCTAAGCATGGCTGCCTTGGTGGTGGGATCGATTCTAAATTTTTTACAACCTGATTAGTCTTTGGTGATTTCTTTGTAATACGAATCTCCACACTTTCGCTAGCGTAATGGAACATGATCTCTCCTTGAGGATCTTTCAGCGCTTCTCCCAGCTCTTAACAGCCTTGTTTTGTTAACAACCCTATTTCAGCCCACATGCATCATGGTTTGTCGGTGTGTATTTGAACTTTCCTAGTAGACCTACATCTAGAAATATTGGAGGTATATAATAATAATGATATTTATTTAATTAAAGATCTACTTTTTCTTTTTTTTACCCATGTTTTAACTAAAATAAAATTGACATCAATATATTACATGCTTAAGAAATGTAGTGAACTTTAAAAATGAAAATGTCATTTCCGCAAAATTCAAATACATCTAAACTCTAAAAAATACCCCAACCATTAATTCGTTTGCTTGAATAGAGATATATATAATGATGTGGGAGGGTAATACTAAAGATTTGCCTTCAGACCTTTAAATCTTCTATCTAAAAGTTTCTTGAAAGTTCATTCCCACCCAAAAATGCATATTATAAACTGTTTTATTTAATTTTATTTCTCTAATTGTATCCCATCTTTGGATTGTGTTGTGACAAATCAAAAGGGCATAAAGATGAAAATGTTCTTCACGCATTTGTTATCTTCTTTCCTTATATTTGTATGAATGTTACAAAAAATAACTAAAGTCATTTACTGTTAAGTGGGGTCATATAGGGGTTCACATTTCAGCTACCTTTTCTATTCTAGAGCCACATTTGTTCTCCATGAGCCTAAACTGCAAAGATTTTAAGGCTAAATAAGCAGATAAACAAGTTAGATTGAAGAGTTTTGTTATAGAATTGGAGGTATGTACTTTGATCCCTGGTATTTGTTTCTTGATAAAAATCTTGAAGACAATAGGAATCAATACTACTTTTCATCCAAGGCAACCAAATGCAGATACAAAAACCAAGCAAGTTGAAGGGTCAATTTAGAGTTTTACAGAAATGTAGGAGTTGTTCTAAATTTGATATAGCAGATCACTCTAGTATGAATGAAGAAAATGATTCAGATTTGTAGGATGAGAGCGGTGATATCTTTGAAAATCATAAGAAGTTAAGAAATTAAATAAAAATTCTGAAGACCAATGATATCATATATATCAAAGATTATACTGGTAACACTTTGCTAGAAGATGGTACAAAAAACAAAAAACAAACTTCTAAAAAAGAAAATAACTCAAATCAGAAAACTCAAATCCAAAAAACTCAAATCAAAAAATTGAAATCCAAAAACTCAAATCAATATCAAGAAGGAAAAACAAACCATTATGTTTTGTATTACGATTAAAAAATAATTGATTACAAGTAAAATAAGAAATGCAGATACCTGCACAATCCGCAATTGTTTCCCTCTCCCAATCACAATTTGGACTTTTGTCTCTCCCTTTTCGAAGATGGTTGCCTCTGGTTCAATGTTAAATCTCTTTTTTAACTCCACCTACATATAAAACTTGCATAATTAAAATCATTTACTATTGATTGAGGTAGATTTGAAAAAAATTAAATAAGATCGAGATCTTATCTATAGTAATATGCAACCAAGCAAATCATCAATCCAATATGCATAAAGTAAACCATGACTAAAGCTTGCATTACCAAGTGAAGCTCCGTACAATTTAGACAACATACACTCTTGACAAATTTGTTTCTTAAATAGTGTACATGCACTCTAAGCTATTTGTGCATTAAATAGTTGAAGGGTAGTGTTCACATAAGTTTATGTACAAAATGAAACATTGGCAATACAGTTTTAAAACAACTTTAAAACAAAAAATAATATTAAAAATAACAGCTTGTCAAGATTTTAATAAGATTATCTTAAAGATTTTTAATAAGATTATCTTTAATTTTTTAATATCAATTTAGTAATTGTCATTTTATTGTAATATTAAATTCAAGATTTTATTTATGTGTAAGCTTTAAAAGTATTCATTATTATCATCCTATATATATAATATTGTATTTATTTTTATTTTTGTATTAGATATTCAAGATAATCTTGTTAAAAAGAATCTTTACAAAGGTGTAAAGCGTGAAGATATTGTAGGGTGTGTGTTTCCACTGTCGTATTGTAAGGTGATATATATTACTATTATAAATTAGAATGCTATATTATATTTCCTTAAAATGTCATATACGGTAAAACTATAAAAGATGATGATGATAATGAATGCTTTCAAAGCTTACATATAAAAAATCTTAAATATAATATTACAATTAAATAAAAGAAATTCTAAATTGATGTGAAATAGCGACATCGAGATTTTTTGTACCAAGATTATCTTAATAATTTTTTAAAAAATAACAAAATTATGTGGAATTTTTTACATATCAATTTGTAATTATCATTTTATTGTAATATTAAATTCAAGATTTTATTTATGTAAGCTTTAAAGAAATATTCATTATTATCATCTATATATATATTATTGTGTTCATTTTATTTATTTTTGTGATAGATATTCAAGAGATAATCTTGTTAAAATCTTGAAAAATTATAAAACGAAAATATTGTAGAATTAATATGCATTTCCATAGCAAATATTAATGTGGTATGTATTACTGTTATGGGGTAGAGATGCTTTATACTATGATATTTCCTTAAGAAAATGTCATATATGGTAAAGGCTATGAAAGATGATGATAATGCATGAAGCTTACATGCAAAAATATTAAATATAATATTTACAATTAAATAAAAAATCTAAATTGATATTAAAAAATTATTCAAGATTATCTTGTCTAAAACATGGAAATTTTTGTAGTATGTAAACTACTTTAAAATCTGATTTAAAAGCATAAATCTATTGATAAATACTTTACTTTGTGATGGGTTAGTAGATGTCAATTTAAATGGGGAGAATAAAAATGTACACATACTCGTTGATGTGAGTGTAAGAAGCCTCTGACATTATTTATATTATCAAATAGTGACTATATCTCTGTCAATAGAATATTTCAAAATTATATGGGATTGAAGTCATGATTGGTATCATGTCATATTTTATCTATTATCACATATTTGTGATTAAATGATTTTTCTTTCTTATGTGTTTGTCCTATGACAATATGATACACCATTATGTTACAATCCGCTCAATATTTTAGCCAGGCATAACATGTAATTCCCCACCATGCAACCCTAGAGGGAGTTGCAATTTACTACTCAAACGTACTATTTTTTTTTTTTTTGTTTAAGTGTAAATAACATGCAAGATCACTATCCATTATCAACAACCTCTAAGGTTACGAGACTGAGATTACTTAAAACCCAATCAAGAAACATGAATTAAAAACATAACATTTAATTACTTAACAAATTAAATACTCATACATTCCATACATGATAAAATTACAACAAAGGCATAAGAGATACCACATGATTCCAATAATATAATTTACAATATGATTACAAAACTCATTCCCCGAATGAGGTAATTCCAACAAGGTTGCAAATACCACTTCCCCACTTACCAAATTACAAGGGGGTGAAAATTACAATAATAACTGAAAGAATAAAGCATGAAGGTATTGGATCCCACGAGCTCTCCAACTAGAAATCTAGATCCCGCACAGTGACGAAGACAACTAGCGGATTGGGTGCATGTTTCACCCAACCGTAGGATACTTTCGAAGAGCTCACCCGATGATGCTAGGAGATGTAGCGAATTCCTATACAAGACCATCCACTCCTAGAAATAGGCTAACTCACACTAACACAACCAAACACATGAACCAAACATCCATAAGGATAACACAAGTACAATTCCAACATCACTGGCATAGGTCACATTGCTCCCAAAAATAAAACAGATCAAGTATGATAAGAAGACCGCACATAAAACCAAATACCAAGCTGTTATGCATTAGAAAATTGGCATCACATGGCCGACATGCACCTGGGATCTCCTCACGGGGAATCTTCCTAGGCTCCAGCCCCCACCATGGGTTATCCTGGTGGCCTCTACCGAATCCTGGCACCCATACTCACTCATGTGGAATCAAATACCTCTCGTACAGACAAGATAGATGATCTTGCCATTCCAGGCCTTCCCATCTCATCCCAAGTCTATACAAGCCCTTGCGTCTATGAGCGAGGCTCAATTATCTTAATTAATGTGAAATACTACCTAACTTCTAAGTACATTGATTTAGTTGTCACTTGATTAAACCACTTCTGAAGGTTTCCCAGTTTACCTCTTTGGGCTCTTGCCCCTAACAGAAGCCACTCTTCTACTTGACAACATACCAATAGAACCAATCACCAAGGGAATCCCTAGTGCATACCAACAAGATAAAATCACTCCAACTCTAGGAGGGACACATAATGAAAACTCACTCCAAACACTGGAGGCAACAAAATTCAAAACCCTCTCCAAACACTAGAGGCAACAAAACACATAATCCACTCTTAATCCAAAGGAGGCACAAACCACATAAACCGCTTTTAAACCAAGGAGACACAAACCATTCTTGTTCGTGAAAACTGGGTAATACAACAGGATACAACTAAACACCCTACCCAAGGCAATACAATAGTTGGCTAACATAATAACGCAACCCCAAAAGAATAAACAACTCAATCAACGAGTTCCCTAGCCTCAGGAAACAAAACTCAGAACTACCAAAGTACACTCATAAATTTACAATCATAACAATATTGTCCATACAATACCAACAAGAATTTGCTTAATTCAACAATCATATAAATACACGTTCTTTAAAAACTAAAGATGTCTTTCGACATAACGATCTTTTCTCATAAACAGGAACCAAAGTCCATATTTACCTCATATAATTAATCTTTTAGCTATTCATATAAGTTCTAAACAATATAATTTTTTATGAACCTTATCTATTCCTTGCAATCTGGAAAACAAACAGCATTCCCCATTCACCATTTAAGGCAATGGAATACAATAACTTTTAAATAACATTCTACCCATTATAACAACATTGTAATAAAATAACCCTTTTCTTTACACATATTTAATATCATCAATTTTTCTCTAATTATAATCCATATAACTTAACCATGTACATAATCCTGACATTTAACAATTCCTTTACAAGAACTTTAAGATTCCATCAAATCAACCAGGTCGTTGAAAACACATTAACCATATTTATTTCAATTACAACCCTAACCCTTAACAAATAAATAAAACCTTATCTGGAAGACTTAAGAACATTTACTCTATTTTCCCAACAACGAGAATGAACAAATCAACACTAAAAAGCACTTCAGGCAATTAAATAAGCTAAGGTTAGGATTTCCTAAATCCAGTCAATCTCATTTTCCATTACTTACATTTATCCAATCAAATACACCAAATTCATTTCACGACGTTGAAGTATTTAAACACCAATCATTTACTCTAAGTTCGCAATTATATTCCATAATCAAAACCACTTGATAAATAAAACATTTAATTAACATAAATTAGTCTTTATTTCAACTTAGAATAAATTAATCCACTAAAACTCATCTATACAAAGATACAATATACATTAAATGTATATATATATACAATAATATATACTCAATGTATATACTATTATATATTTATATATTTAAATATCTAACTCTCAATGAAATTAAACAATTCAACACAATAAAATAATTTATTTAAAATATATGAAATAAACATATATACATTATATATATACACACTAAATGTGTATGATATATATACATAAGTGTATATATATAAATGAACTATTATAAACTAAATATTATGTAAATATTAAAATAATATTATATATATATACATATAACATATATATATATATATATTATATATAATATAATATATATATTATTATATAATATATATAATATTAAATAATATTAAAAAAATGAAATTAAATTTTAACTTAAAAAGCAACGCCCTCAAATGGGCGTGGGCCCCTCCCAAATGGGAGTGGCGGTGCCCTTGTGACCCCCTCCCCAGCATATGGGGTGTGTGTGGGGCGGCCGCCCAGCTGCTATGAAGCTGTTGCTCCACACGAGCCTCCCAGTAGGGTGTTAGTGGGGCTTGGCCGCCTCCCTTAAGAGACTCATTGGGGGTGCTGAGGACTCTGACCCTCCTCCACCAACAATTTTATAAAATTTTTTTTTTAAAAAAGAAAAACCCACTGTCAATAAAAAAAATGACAGAATAGGGCAGTCCCCTATATATTTTGAAAACATAATTTTTTTTTTCCAGAAATAAAATTAAAAGAACATAGTATATATTTGTAAATATATCTGTGTGTACATATGCATAGGTATATTTACAAATATATACCCAGATTTTAATTCCCAGCCTAAATTGTGCAAATGAACAACAAATTTTTGCAATACCCAACTAAATTTGGCAACACCATGACTGGTTTAAATTACAGTTTGAAAAACACATTTATTTCCTTTGATTTTCTTCCTATTTTCATTGTGCAAATTATTGTTTTGGTTTTCTTTCCTAATTCCAACCACAGTTTGCAAATTTTGAAATCATTTCACATGGTTTTCTTTCCATCTAAATAGCTTTCAAAGAGTTTTCAAACAGCAAAAAAAAGAAATTTGAAGATTATTTCAAAAGGGGAAACAAAAAGTAAGATGAACCTGGTGTTTTCTCCCCAAGCTTGAAGCCTTCAACAATGGTGGTTCCAATCTCTTCTTCAACTCCAAATTCAGCCACAGCAAAACTCTCCACCAAAAATCAAAATTCCAAAACAAATGAAATTCCATTTCTTTTCAAAGAGCTTTCCCCAAATTTGGTCAAACCCCTAAAATATCCCACCCACTAAATTTATTGAGCTTTTGGAGGATATTTTCTATTTTTAAAAATTTTTAAAACAATTTACTTTCAAAATCCTATTTCATGCATTTCAAAATTTCATAATTTCATTTAAAAACCAAAAATCTCAAAGTTACAAGAATATGTTTTATTCAAAATTTCAAAAAGTGAAATTTAAACATATTTCTATTTTTTTATTATCATTTAACTTAAATATCTAATAGGATATCCATTTTCATTAAAAATTTAAATCTAAATATACAATAATGGCAAAACAACTATTTCATTTAATTTATGACCATTGGCCTAGTTAACCAATAAACTAAAAATGATTTTATTAATTAAACCAAAATAATCAATGAAATAAAATAATATTCAACATTGAAACTAGATATGTTAAATCATCA
Organism: Sequoia sempervirens; assembly: GCA_007258455.2. Classification (NCBI taxonomy): domain Eukaryota; kingdom Viridiplantae; phylum Streptophyta; class Pinopsida; order Cupressales; family Cupressaceae; genus Sequoia; species Sequoia sempervirens. Next base: position 414,896,597 of record VDFB02058242.1, read on the forward strand.
CTTTAACCATACCCACCATTTAATAGCCTTTAAAATACAAATTGAAATAGCTAACCAGGGAGGAAAGAACCAAATCAAAACCGCCAAACCCGACGACAAACTTATGACTAAGGTGACGACTTGGTACGGGAAACCTAGCTACTATCTCCCAATCGATAACCGTTGGTCAATGGACACTCTCAAACCTGTGAAGTCAGGTGGAGTCGATGTCTTGTACCTGTCATCCTGCGAACAAAGAGTATATCGAACATGCATATATATGATATAATAAAACACACCATGAAGGGGGAAATCTCGGAATCGTAGGGTGCTCGCAAGCGAGTGATACAATCTCGTCCCCTTCACCAATACACTCATCATAGACTGACAGTTCCATCATAAACAAATATCTCATGCAATAACATGTTACAATAACTAATCATCCTTACACCAATTTAAATCATGTCAAATAAAGTATCAAATAAAATACATCATATCACACCAATAAATTGTCGCTCTATAATTATCGATCAAATCGCACACACATGATACAGCATCTCAATAACCAAAAAGCACATCAAAGCAAACAAGGACACACTGTCCATCCAGAATGCAAAACGGAGGGGTATTACATAACATATCATGTTCCCTAAGACACATAGCCTATATATATATATATATATTATCAGCAAGCAAGGATAGTTTCTATTAATATTTGAAAAAAAGGTTTTACATATACAATCCGGACTAGGCTAGAGCCCCATAATTCATCAGAATTCACCATAACTTCAAACTAAGCCTTATATCAATCTAGCACAACGTAGACATAGCCACCAAAAAAACATTACAGAACGAAGACTGAGATAACCATACCCCTAACCAACATACAACAGAGCAGTACTAAACCCTAATGACACTCAAGAACACCAAACCCTAGTCACCATACATTTTGTTGAGCAAAGATATGAAAATCCCTTTTCCAAGCCGAGTCTGCAATAGGTACTAGATAAAAAAAATTCTTCAGATACTCCGCACCAACCAAAGTCAGACTCCTATACTCCATAAGCTCCACACCAAACACATCCAGAATGAAAGGATGCAAACGAACCAAAGTATCTGAGTCATCTAACAAATGCAAGTCTCGTGGTCAAGGGATTCCCTTACCAATTCATGTCGCTACCAAGGCTCGGTCTAGGCCAAGTAGCATGTCATTGCAAAAAAGACCCTTTATAATCACACGGGCATCTGGTTTCAACATACCAACATCGAGCAAACTAGCCAGAATCCTTGAAGAAATGTCTAAATCCAAGCGGTAACCTTCGACGTCTTCCATAAAGGCTTTCCACGCTAGACACTTGATAGCTGCAAACATCAAGTAATCAGTGTGGCAGATGATATGATGGAGCCGCAAGGAAGAGATGGGCCCCTCAAAAGCAATATGTCGCTTGGAGCTTTTCAGCTCCACCGACGTTACCAGCCCCCGCATCTCTAACTCCTCTACAGAAACAAGGAGAATAAACTTGATCATCCCCTTTGTAGGCCACATACACCAAACCATCGTGGATGGAATGAATGAGACAAAGCCACCACACAATCTTAAGAACTTTGGAGAGCGAGCACGTCCTTCACCTTACACAAACTGTCCATTCACCTTTAAAAGCCATCATTGCACAAAGAGCCAACGGGGAATAATGAAAAGAACTCCATTCTAGAAAGTTCACATGAAAGAGATGCCACGTCAATACCCAACCTTCCACCCGACCAGCCACAGTAGGACTTACAAGGATGTGGTGGCGCCCACCTTGCCACCCACATAGCCTATATATATATATATGAGAACATAGTGAGTAGATTATAAAGGACATAGCATGTATTTTCTTTATTGCATACATATACCACTATCTCCCAAGAGAATTTATCTTATGATCAAGTTGAACAAACTATCAATTAACTTCATTAAAATTTATTTTGAATATAAAATACTAATATTGTACTCATCCTCATATCATCCATATGGGAATGGATAGACTAAATCAAGTAGTAAAAAAATGATGAAGGTTATTAAAAATACTTGGTTAGAACAAGAAGGCATGAGATTCTAAGATTAGGCTAGCAATACGAGTATATAGGTTTACTCCCAAGAATTCTATTGATCAATCACATTTTAATTTAATATATGGAGTCAATTTCATTTTTCTCATTAACAATTGATTGCTTGTTTATAAGTTCATATAGGAGACAACAAAAGAGATAAATGGTGCAATAACATGTAGAATTAATTAGCTAATTGGGCTTGATGAAAAAAAGAAATGCTTAGAAGATCAATTCAAAGGCACAAGAAAAAAAAAAATTGTTAAGAGGGAAATCCTAAGGAAATATGAAACTATTGACATTGTACCAGTTTAGAATGCTAGATAACAAGATAGAGGGAAATATGTGAAATTTGACTCCATGTTATTGGGCCTCATGATTATCAAAAATTTTATGGTGAGGATTCTTATTTCATTAACAATCTTAGTGGATAATTTTATGAATCATGAGTGCATAGACAATTCTTGAAACATTATTTTTCATGAGCTTTAGCTCCTCTTTTCCATGCACAATTATTTTGTACTGATGTTGTTTGTGCAACCATGGTGGTTTTTTATCCATTATGAAGTATTTTTAATTTTTTTCATGTGTGTGGTTTTCTTCTTAGAGTTTTCTAAACAAACATCTCATTGGAACATGCATCCCCAAAAAAGAGCCATTGTTGGAACCCATGTTGATCTTTCCAATTCATGTTTTTTGCTAAAAATTTAATTTGCTTTTTTAAATATTTCATCCGAGTTTATGTCCCCTTTGATGTCTCAATTTAAACAAATATTATTGAGATCAAAATTCTTGTTGTTTATGTGTGAGGTTAACCTTTTACAATAATTTTGATTCTATTACGTATAGTTTGAAAAAATCCCCTGAAATTGCCCAAAACAACTAAAATTATCAAAATAGTTAAAAATAGTAGGATTGTTATTTTTTATAAGTTTGCATTTAAGCACATATAGACCTGAAAATTTACCCAAAACTCCAAGAATGCATAGTCAACCTTGAGAGTCAATTTCAACCAAAAAAAATCACACTTAAAAACAAGCTATTAAACTTTCAAATTTTCAAAAGTCTTACAAAAAATCTTGTTTAAATTTTGAAGTTTCAAATGATAGAATTTGAATCTAACAATTGGAAAAATAGGTGTAGCAAATTTCTAGGCAATAGATCTCTCCAAGCTCTTTAGTTTACAAAAATAAGAGGTCACACAAGTTCCTAGATCACAAGTTATTGCTCTCGAACGTTGTGTTATTTCAAATATTTTCGGCCCTATAAGTTTTAAATAGTTGGAAAACTCAAAGTAGAAGGCAACGAATTTCAAAAGAAAAAGCTTGATGAAAATAGAATGTTTCCAACAACGTGATGTTTTGATTTTTCTAAAAAAAAAGTAGTTGCCTTGATTTTTTGAAAGGGGATCTATTTAATACAAATACTTTTTTATTTGTAAGGGTTGGGTATTTTGGAGAAAAGGCTTGTAAAGAGAAAGTCTGTAAAAATGTGTGATCTTTTTTTTAAGGATAATAAAGTTTGATTTTCATTGGCATGTATTATAACAATGACTTTACTCTATTGAAATTGAGATGAATACAAATTTGCATTTAGGTTGTCTCCTTTACTATATTTTTTACTCTTGAAGAGAAGTACATTTTTAAGGAATTTTTTAAGAGTTACTTGCACATTTTCTACAAGATTTATTTGTTTAGTTTGCATGCCTTCAATGAGGCTAATAAGTATTTCTAAACAATAAGTAGAGTTACAGTATTAATAAAGGATTAATAAGTAGAATGTGGGTAGAAAACAATTAGATTTTATTTCATTGTAAGACACTTGAGCATTTCAATATTTAAACCTCAAAGTTGTTCTAGTTAGGGGTTTAACTTATTGTAAAGCAATAATATTCTATTGATAAACCACAAAGTTGATTTTGTTAGGATAGTATATGTTTGTAGTTTTTAGACTATATAATCCCAAGGAATAGGTACTAATATTTCCAATATCCCTGCCCACTCAAATATTTAGAATAAAGAATCACACTTTAGTGTTGCATGTTAGTAGTTTAGGTGTTATGTTCGTGTCCAAGCATTATGGGTAATAGGAAAGTTGATATTGAAAAATTATTTTCAAATCCTTACTTATATGCATGAACAAATTATATGTTGTTCACTTGGATAATCGTATTGTTCATACAAAATCTAGTGTTGTTTGAGGTCTACCCAACTTGATTTTGCATAAACTAAAGTGTAGGAGAGATACATCCATCTCATTTGTTGGCCCATCTCCTTATTGGTTTTGAACATAGAAATTCATAACTTCTAAGAGATCATTGATAGCATGTTGGAGAACCAACACATTCTCTACTTCAACACTTGTTATATATTACAATCTCTTTCACATGATTTATTTCTATATCAAGATTTTTCATTTTTGTTGTGGTATTGAGAAAAACCGTGTGTTTTCTATTGGAATGAATTTGTTACTTGTGTTATAATAATTACGTATGCACTATTGTTGAATATAGTAAGATCATGTTTTTGTAGTTCTTATGTGTATTTATTATATCATTGTAGGGTAATTGCATTGTTATCTTGTTGTGGTAGACTCATATAGAATGATTATAATGAATAATATTGGTAGGATAGTTTTCTTTACTTTCAAGTAAATGTGGGTATACTAAAGAAAAGATAGATTAGAGTTATAACTATAAGATTTAGCTATGAAGATATTCAACAAAGATCAAGGAACTCCAATGAAAGAATAATTATATTCTATGAAGGACACAAACATATAATTATTCTAGCTTGGATTCTATATTGGATTGCTCAAATGAGAGCTACAAGTGATTATATATAAGATACACTGCCAATATATGTGAATGAGCAACCAATGTGGGATAAAGGATAGTCACATGTGTAAAAATATCCATCAAACTAAGAAATATAATTCAAATGATCCAATTACTCCTACCTAAGTAGATACCTACCTTTATAATATCCTTGGTGCATAATATGTAATAAATTAATTAACTAAATGAAAAAAAAAATACACCACTACCCCATAAGTGTGGATTAGGTGGGTAGAAAAGATGGATGGGTCCTAACAAATGTATATCCATGTTAGATACACATGTACACAATGTATTCCTCAAGGAACTAGGAAGGATAAAACCTCATATGAATAAAAAAAACCCACAAAGAAGACCCCTACATAGAGAGACAAAAAAAGACTATGAAGCCCCCCCACAAGATGCAGTCTCCTACTCCAATGGTAGATGCTCGACTGTAAATTTTGAAGATGATCCATGGATGTCAAAAACCATTTCTCCCCTTAAGAATAAACATGAATGGGGGTGAATGCAACATATATTCGCATTTTGAAAAGAAATATGAGAAAATAAAACTCAAAATGTATGTATCTAGAAACTACTCAAGTGTTGTCATGCTAGTGCCAAGAGGTGCCACAATCAAATCAAGTGTCCCAAGCCTGGTTGAAAAAAGTCACAATCCAAAACCTTGTGGAAATAGATGTAAAAGAAGATCCAAATACAAAGTAATAAACTTGTGATGGAACTATCATTGATGAGGATGTGAATATTTTCAATAGTGTCCTCCAAATCTACAAGAAGGGACTCACAAAATGTCATGCCCATAGTTTTCGCTAGAAAAATTGCAACAATTTTTTTTTTTAATATTAAAATGATAAGGCAATAGTAGGCTTACTATTCAACCATCATAATACAATTCTTTTCTTTAACCAAGATAATAACAATTTTATTTACTCATCAATTATAATAGTAATTTTATTATTATTCCATCAATTACCAATGTCATTCATTTTAAAATAATATTACAAAAATAATTTGTACCATTAAAATTATATCCCAATACTCACTACCCTTTTTGTATTTATAATTTACCAATTTTACCACTACTATTATAATTAATTATTATTATTATTATTATTTTATACTATTATTATACTCAAAAATCCAAATATTCCTTAATACCAATTGGGTATTAGTTTCACTTGAAATTTTATGCTTATTATTACTACATACCAATATTTTATTATTATATTAAATTATTTTATACGTTGCATAAAACTTTTTTGAATATTTACATTCCCACTTTACAATATTATTATTATTATTATCATCAATCACAATTTAACATAAGTGACAGTACTAATATAACTCTTTAAAGGTGACCACCATATTGTCCTTTAATTTACCAATTCAATCATTTATAATATTATTAATTATCTCATATAAACATTATAACTAAATCCATAAGTTTATAATGATGATCATGTTGAAGGGGAGTTTAAACCATTTAATCTTTAACCACAATTTTATGTATTTATTTATTTATTTCTAATCTCAATTTATCTTAGTAAAATTACTTCCATCTAAATTAAAATGATACTTCAAATAACTAACCGGTGAATAATAGTATTACCATTTACTATTAATGTAAAATTTATATTATTAATTACTATTTTAAGAGTTTTAACATTATTGCAATACTCATATCTAAATCTCGCGTGAATGATATTTATAGAACCTCTAAAATGTTGGTATAAAAATTGTCTTTTATCCACATTAAATTACATTAATAAAAACTCACTTATTACGGAAGTTAAAATTGAAGACACAATTTTATGCTAATTAATCTTTTAACAAAAATATTGACGATGCAGAGTTGATAGCTCCCCAACTACTCCAACTACCCAATATACTTTCACTTCTAATTTTTTTGTTACTTTGAGTACTATAAAAATATTTCTCCCATCTATTTACTTTTCAATTTTACCCTGAATATACCATGATTATGATTATTTATTTCAAATAACATCATTATATATGTAATTTTAACAAGAGCATTATTAATATTTAATAAGATCCAAAATTCTAAAAGGTTAATAAGATCCAAAGATCTAAAGGTTAAATGCAGTAAATTTTATTCCAAGCATACGTGCATTTGGTTGACTCTTTTAACATTTTCTTTCGCCTGCCTACTTTGCAAGAAGAGTACGCTATTGTTTATTGCTCCCTAATTTTGCATTTATGTTTTTACCGTACGGGCAATGGTGCCAACAATTGCTGACATGTTCATTGAATTTTCTTCAGACTTTAATATGACATGCTGCTGCTGCGCCTTACTCCTGATAGCCCTCACCCATGCCCAGCTACAAAACTTCCCTACAAGGGGCGGAAACTATCTTGTCTCAAGAGTTGAAAAGCTTCTGAAACCAACTACTATAGCTATGTTTTATTTTAAATATGCTAAATACTATACTTCTAAAACCTAGGGATGGCGACTGATACAGGGCAGAAGTGGTCCTTGGTTGGCTTACTGGAGGGTCAATGTTAGAAGAATGCAAATATACAGATAGGGGTCTTTTACCCGTACAAAATAGACTAGTGTAAAATTTTCAAGTTATTATTAGCTTTAATATCATATTCAATGACATAATCTGATCGCTAGTCATATTTGTACAAACATAAAATCCTGAGGTGAGCTACATTAATAATATTTACTACAATCGGCCAGAAATTTACTGATCATGAGATTTTCAGTCAAATCAATCAAAATCTAAATTTCAAATCCTCTATTAATGGTAGATCGATTACCCTAATGACAGACTTGAAAACAAAAGTTATCAAGTTAAGCAAGCTGGTCTCACATAATCACATGCTAAGTAGAACAACCCAAATCGCTATGCTTCAGTCAGAAGGGCAGTTTTTTTTTTTTTGTGGTTTGTGGCAGTGAGGGGATGGCGTGGGTGGTATGTAGCAACAAAGAATATAGATAGCACAAAGCTCATAGAGTGAATGAGGAGATTCCAAACTTACACAAAAGAGAGTTGATATCCTACTACTGCCATAAGAAAAGTTGACGCCAGAACTGATAATGCCCATAAATGAGGGTGTAGACCCAGTGATCACCATTGGCAGTCATTGCCAGGAAGATGGGGGAGGCATGCTATTTTTTTTTCTAGGAAATGGAACCTGCGATGAATTCATGTGTTTTTTTTTTTGTATAAGTATATATAAAACAACAGGATGCAGCTGTGTGTTTTTTTATTTATTTTTATCACTTACAAACTGAGTAAAATCTCTTTTATATTTATCTTTGCTCATTTGTTACAGTATTGTATGCAATTTCAACTTTGCAACGTTATTTCCAGCATTTCTTGGTTGTGCTCTACAGGGGTCTGCGCAACCCAGGGAGCATTTTTATTATTTTATTTTAAATATCTAATGAATTAAACCTTAATATACAATTCATATATGCAACTTTCTTCTTTTCTTTCTATTTTTTTTTATGATGTTATCCAACTTTTATATATATAATGAGTAGATGGGTAGCCGATAGTAGCTATTATAGCTTTGTTTTAGTTCTGATCATATTCATCTTGAATGTAAATATATATTTTCTTGAAACAGAAGTATTTGAAATGCATGTAATTTCAATGGTATGTATGTAACATGAAAATATGTTAAATAGATTTACTTCTATCTTTATTGCTAGGAATATATTCTTTATATTGTCTTTTAAGCTAACAACTGGTCATATATACAACAGATTTGTTGTGTGCCTTCCTAATGATAAAAGGAAATAATCATTTTCATCAAATATATGTTGTTTATTTATAAATATCAAGGGATATACAACCATCCAATTAAAACTCGACAATACACTTGATGTATCTTAAAGAAGGTATTTTACTGCAACTCACAAGGCATCCATATTTTCTCCACTACAACAAAACATAATATTTTCAATACCACTCTCAATCTTTAGGCATTTAATGGACAACACAGAAAGAAATGAGGCTTGTTCTTTCTCTATTTTCTTCCATGTTACAACAATAACTAGCTTTCCATATTACCTCTAGTTTTAATAAATATAATGATTGACACACAACTAAATAAGGCTTGCTCTCCACCCTACCATAATGGCATCATGGAGCCTCGTGGGCTCTAGCCATACCCCCGAGCAAGGAATTTCATTTTAAGCTCCATGATGATAAATGGATTCCTTTCTCATTTTTACAAAGGGATGAAACTAACATAGCACCAATTTCATGCGTCTAGGTTCTCTACTTTCTATTTTCAAACATAATCCATACATTGTCACCTTCTTACAACCAATAAAAAAGTGTAAATGGAAATAGGAAGAACTTATCTTTTTTCTTCTAGATGAAGGGACTGATCTCTTGTGACTGTCTTCCCCTCCAAGCCAATACATCTTGCTCACTATCCTTTCAAAGAGGTGGAACCCTCCTCTTCTCATCCTTTCTTTTATCTCAACTTGAGTTCTCCAAAGGAGAAGTGGGCAATGCCCAAATCTTCCATCCTCTTGAGATATATAGGGATCCTCCAAACCTACACTCTTTCCCACAAGTTCTCACACATGTGTGAGTCTTGTGCCAATTCCAAGAACTTTTGGGGAATAGAAGGTTGAGAGTGACAAGTCACTCTTCCCAAGCCCCAACACTTTTTGAATTTGTCACATTCATGAATGTGGACTTTTGAGGGGTCTTTTCACAGTCCAAGGACAAGTTCACATGTGTCAAAAAGGTTCAAAACCCCTAGGTATAGGTCCTAGGGGTCTATTCTTGTTCAAAAACCAAGGAAATTTATTCAGTAATCCCTTTTTAAAACCCACACAAAAATCCATACGAATTTTGATCTTAACCAAGGGTTCCAACCCCAAACAAACCCACATCACATGTCCTACAATTGGATTCTACTCAAACATAATCACCCAACCAATAATAAAACCTCAAACCCTTCTAAGTCAAATAGGGCTACACTTAGAACTTCCCAAAGATGTATTTGATTTGATTCCAACATTTATCTATCCTCCTATTTGCATATTTGATTCAAATTTGCACTTGATGGTTCTCCCTTCTCATGCTAGCACCGTTATCTTCCTGCACATTACCAATACGATCATAAGTAACAATCATTTATCACGTTAATCTATTAGCTGAATATTCTAAACTTTAAAATAATCCATTTAAATTTCAATTTGTATTCCACAATATACAAGTACAGTCCACCTTCATGATAGTGACCATAAAACATAATGTCAAAATAAAATGCAAGGATATTTCCCATAGATAACCTTATTTATCATCCAACATATGTATAATTATTACTTCAAGAAAAACATATAACAAATTAGGTTGATATTATGTACATACAAGGCGGGGTCTTACATAAAACAAACCTAAAAGATCTATTAATTCCCATTCCAATAGGTTTCAAAAAGACAATGAACATGATCCTACAACACTGAATCATTGGAAGCCATAGATGTAGCAACAATAGACTTAGAAGAAATAGGAGATGGAGGTGAGATTTTGTACATGCCATTTGACTACAATGCTCATCCCTAGATGATGTGTCCGCATAAGATGCTTGAGTATGAACACCAAATGTATCTTTTAATGATAGAATACAAGAGTTCCCAGCCTCAAGATGTTGACTTGAAGATAAAGAAGAAGATGAGCCATCTAAATCTATAATACAAGGAGTTCAATCTCTTCCCATTTAGTAAGCATATTTTTTGTTTTGCAATCATATGATCAAAAAATTTAAGAGGTACATGATAATCCACAACAAAATCCTCTTTTCAAGTCTCCAAAAATCCCTCATATTCTAATCTAAATCTCACAAGGGCACTCAATATGAGTGGTGGCCATCATGGTGTCGACATCAACACAAGTCAAAACCAATCTTAACATATGGTCAATCTTATATTTCTATATAGTTTGTGTTTGGTGTGTATTTGGTTTGAGAACAAATACATAGAGATAGGTCAAGAGATCAAATCATCTGAAATGCTTTAAAAATTTGTCTTACCAAGACTTATAGTTTCATCTTTGCAAGTTAATAATAGCTAGATACCTTTTGATAACCACAATTATCTCCTCAAATGAATAAACAAAGATCATGTCAACAAAGGTATAAAGCACAAGATCACACCCCTAAAATTACACATTACAAAACCAACTAGCACAAAATGATTTTGGCACTTTGTATTTAGTACATGTACAACTACAACTTGCTAAAAAGTGCAAAGAGGTCTTGATTTTGATGTGTTATAAATTCCAAAGTAAGGATACAATATTAAAATTATAGTTCTATTTCAACCTACAACATATAACACAATTTAATATAGTTGGAATGACTTTTCCACAATCCATGAAATTTCTACAAGCTTTTGAGTTCAACTATGTATGTTTTTGTGTCGATGTTTCAGATCACACTCAGCAATCCATCATTAAGAAGAGGAACAATAGAAGGAAAGGAGTGCAGATAGCATAATAAAGGGTGGAGGAGGTGTGGGAGAGAAGAAAAAAAGAATAAAGGGAAAATGACAATTAGCAAAAAAGGTGAAATAAACAAACATTATGAATATAAAGGATTATGAAAATGAAGACCATTATGAGAAAAAATGGAAAGCAATAACCAAGAAAATATAGTAAGATAAGATTAGTAAAAGAAATTAGAATCCTAACATAAACAATTAAATTGATAAAGCAAGAATAAAAGAACATCAAAAGGAAGGGACATGAAAAGGAGCTTAAATGCGAAAAATAAGAACAAATAAAAATAAGGGAACATATAAAAGAACATAAACAATGAATGAATATAAGAGATTAAGAAAGAACATGGATGAAAAAATAAGAGACCATATAAAAATAACTAAATGAAAAAGAAGAATAAAAAGGAAAAAGCAATCAAGCTTACATTTAAAAAATATAAAATGCAAAAAAAGAATATAAATAAAAACAAATAAGAAGTAAGAGAAACTAAAGTAAAAAAATAAAAGATAAGCTATATAAAAGAACATAAAAGGACAAATAAGAAATATACATTTAAATAAGAGAAAATGTAAGAAAATAAAAATGAACCAAAATAAAAAAAGCATATAAAAGTAGGAATAAAAGTAATTCAAAAAGAACATAAAAATAAAAATATAAGAACAAAATAAAATAAAGGACATATATAAGAACATCTAGAAAATAAACAAACATATATAAAATAGAAAATATAAGGATATATACAAGAACCTATATATAAATAGAAAATATCAAAAAAGTTACAAACAAGTTAAAATAAACATTAAAATAAAAAATAAAAAATAAAAAAAATGTAAGAACATAAGAAAAAAACACAAGAAAATAAGCAAAGATAAAAGAAAATATCTAAATATATGTGCATTTAAATATATGCATTAAAGGATATATATATATAAAGCACAAAAAAAAGAACATCAAGAAGAACATTAAAAATAAATAAATAAACACAAAATTAATAAACAAAAATTACGAACATAGATAAATAAGAGCATATAAACGAAAATAAATAATAACATAAATGAAGAAAATTATAAATAAATATATATATATATATATATATATATATATATATATATATATATAAGAACAAGCTTAAATAAACAAACATATATATTTATTTATTTATTTAAAAGAAAAAATATAAGAACAAATAAAAAAGCATAAGAATAAAAGCAAAAAATTAATAAAAGAAAACAAATTAATATAAATAATTAAATATATATAAATATATAAAGAAAAGAGAGAAAAGGAGAAAGAAAGTAAAAGGGGGGGAGATCTAAACAAAATCCAAAAGGAGGCGACGCAAAGGGAGCACCTAGCTCGGGCAAGGGAGATGGAGGACCAAAAAAGGAAGAGGAAAGAAGGGAAGAGGGAGGTAGCGAGGGGTGATGCAAAGGTAGAGGGGGGAGTGAAGGGTGGGCTTAGACCCAAAAGTGGCGGAAGGGAGAGGAGGACAAGAAAGGAACAAAGAAAGAAGGGAAGAGAACATTGGGGAAGAGGGTTAGAGTTGAGGGAGTTCAAAAGAGGTTGCCAAGCAAGACTTATGTGCCAACCTTCGTCTCAATTGAGATTGGTATTGTGGTTTTTTTATGGAAATGGCTTCATGGAGTTTACATTTGAAAAACAAATTCTCCTTAACCACAACATGGGAATTTTAGAAGAAAATGTGATGCTTGGTGAGATGAGAATGCTCTGCCAAAGCAGACTTGGAGATTTGATCGTGCCTAATATTGACACTGTGCTCTTTGATCTTGGTGCAGATGGATCAACCTGTTTCATTGATATATAGGATACCACAAGAGCAATCAATCTTATACACTCTCGAGTGGAGAAGAGGAGGTAAGGGGTCTTTAATAGAGGCGATGAGCTTCCTAGTGGTGGAGATGGGTTTGAAGGCATGGGTGATACCTTTCTTGCCAAGAATTTTGGAGATCTTTGGCCTCTCCAACAAGATCTCCAAAATTCTTGGCAAGAAAGGTATCACATGTGTCATAAACCCATCTCCCCCACTAGGAAGCTCATCCCCTCTATTAAATACCCTTTACCTCCTCTTCTCCACTTTAGAATGCATAAGATTGATTGCTCTTGTGGTACCTCATGTATCAACGAAACGGGTGGATCCATTTGTACCAAGATCAAAGAGCACAGTGTCGATATTAGGCATGATCGAATCTCCAAGTCTACTTTGGCAGAGAATCCCATCTCATCAAGCATTGCATTTGCCTCAAAAATTCCCATGTTGTGGTTAAGGAAGAAATTTTTTTCAAACGTAAACTCCATGAAGCCATTGCCATCTATAATACCCCCATGTTTCTGATACTATTTGCTACTATTGGTTACTATTATATGTTAGTGTGATACTGATTTGTGATGGTGATTAATTCACTGATCTGGTGTGTATGGATGTGTAGTTTAGTTGATTGCTACTTGTGACATTATTAGTATGATTTATGATACTCTGTGTGTTGTTTGGATTATTCGTTTATTCAAATGGTTTTTCATTAATGTTTTATATGTCGATGTGATGATTCTATGGTGATATTAATTGGATTCAGTATTATATTATGATGCAGTAGATAAGTAATCATGTTATCATATGATCAGTTAATTTAGGGATGCTATTTCAGCATTGATTTTGTAATTCTTAGAATAGCTTAGGTGAGAGGACAAGGTAGCATCACTCGTTTACGAGTACTCTGCTACACTGCAATTCCACCTCACGATAGGATATTTTCAATAATATATATATACATGTGCTACTTGACGTTTATTTGGATGCAGGATTGCAGGAATAAGTCTCGATTCCACCTGCTTCGGCAGGACAGGGCGAGCATTAAACTAACCCAACGGGTAAAATGTTGAAAAAGGGAGTAGATTTGGAAGTATCCCCGTCCCATGTTCATCGTCCTGTTGTAAGTTGTTGTGTAGTTAGATTGTGGAGTATTTTATTTATGGTTAATGTTTGTTTGATTAATCTTATTTTATAAGATAATTAATTAACGTTGTCTTGTTACTTGATTTAATTGTGAGTTAGTTAAATGTTAAATTTAAATATATTGTAATTAAAAAGTATTTAATTAATTAAGGTGTAAGAAATTAAATTAAATGAATATTGTTGAAGATAATTAAATATTATCTTTTTATTAATATTTAATTAGAAAATCTTGTGTGGAAAATATCTTGTGTAAATAATATTTTTTTAATTAAAATTGTAGATAAGTTTGTGCTTTTAAAAAGCTGAGAAAAGGACCAATGAGAAAGAGAGGATTTTTGAGGAAAAGCGGAAGAGCTTTATTTATTTTGATTTATTATTTTTATGAGGGGGTTATTCACACAGAAAAGATTTTTCTGTGGTTTTGGTCTGTAAAAGAAAAGAAAATGGAAAATAGTTTGTTTTGTGCTTCTAGGTAAAATAAATCTTTTGAAGAAAGATAGATTGGAAAAGAGAGCTGCAGGAGGAAATCGAGAGGAGGATACAAAAGGGATTCATCTTCGAACGAAGGACTCCAGGTTTTCTTCTTTTATTTATTATTATTTTATTAATTTATAAACAAAATCTGGCTTATTGTGCTTAAAAGAAATTCATTGAAAGAATTTTTGTGAATTGAAAACTTGTTTGTATTAAAACCCTCGAATCTTCTGTAGCAAACTTTAGTTGAACTTTTTTGAAATTCTTCAATATAGTTTAGGAGTGAAAATTATTGTTTTGAAATAAAAAAATCATTTCTGATTGAACATCGAATTTGCATGTTAGATCATGTTGAGTTTATAAAAAAATCTATTGGTAGATTGTTGTTCTGAATGTTCTGGTTATATATAAAATGTATATATATATATATTATATACAAAAATTAAATATACATATATATGTTATTTTTCTGATTGAATTATTTAAATATATTTTAGTAATATTATGTACCTGTGTGATTTTATGTTGTGATAAAACAATAAAAATTTGATGTGCATTTATATTACAGATTTAGTATTTGGAGAATATTAGATAAAATATATTGTGTTCTGTTATTCTTATGTATTTTGTACGAATTAGAATTTAATATAAAAAATAAATAAATAAATAAAATACCTTAATGGTGTTCTGGGCGAATTTGATTGAAATCTGTGCTATTTTGAAACTATGAAATTCATTTATAAAAGAAATATAAAATAAAATAAAAATAAAATAAAATCTATTATAAAATTTTATTTGTTGTTGGGGGTGGGTGGCCGGTTGCGGCCGTACCACCCACGGCCCCCAGTGGTGGCTGTACGCAGCCACCACTGACTGCGCACAGCAGCCGAAGCTGCTAGACGCAGCCAGTGGGGGGCTTCGTACTTCCCCCCACTGCCCACAGTACTATGTACTGTGGGCTTTCCCTTTGATTGTCTGCGTGCCATTTGGTTTGGCATTAAAAATTTTAATTTAAATTTTTCATGCGATTTGTTATATATTATATATATTAATATATATTATATATATTATTTATTAATTTATTTTTTTTATATGATTTAAAAGTAGGATTTTAATAGATGTGTTTTTAATTTATTTATTTATATATATGTGTGTGTGTGTGTGTGTGTGTATACGCATAAATATATATATATTATGGATATATATGTTGGGATTATAAACTTAATATGATAATTTTTACAAGTTATAATATTATAGTGTAATTGAGAAGATTAGGAATAAGCTAAGTGATTATAAATAAATTGAGTAGTGCAACGTTATAGTGTAATTGTGTGAATTAGAAATAAATTGTGCTTTGAATTTAATCGAATATTCTCGAGTTGTTGATCTATTTATTTGATGAAATTTGTTATTCATTGTAAATTGTTTTATGGCGTTGGTTATGTATCGGTTACTCTCGAGGTTATTCATTTTGTTTAATTTGATTTTCTTTAATTCGGGTTTGGGTCATGTGGGAAACCCTAGAGTTGATGTATCCTTTTATAGGAACTTAAGTGGTGTTAGGCCTTCCAGAGGTGGGGATACTGTTATTTATTTTTGATCTTGTAATTTGATGTTGTTCTTATGTTTTTGTTTTGGTTAATGTACACTTGGATTGTACAGCTTTGTGAATGTTATGCATATGATTGTGGGCGAGATGGTTAAGCCTCGCGAATAAACTATTTGATTGGTTCAGTATTTCTTGTTGATACAACCCTGTTGTGTTTGATATTTTTGTGCTTGAGTGTCTAGAGAGAGTGGCTCTAATGGGGGTCCGACGCACAAAGGCGCTGTCAGGGTAACCCATCTAGAGTTAGAGTAATCAATGATAACCTAAGAAATTAATTATGGGTGGGGTTTAAACATTAATAAGATAATTGTGAAACCTCGTCCACCTGTTAGTGCTATCACAGACTAAAGGGGACCGAGAAGGCCGTGGTTGGCAAGGTCATTTCCTTGTCTTCACGAAAGGTTAACGACTCCGCACGAGTAACCCTATGGAGCGGCGCCTTGAGATAGGCTATCAGGAGAACCATAGATGGAGGCAACACCTTAATTTGGTTGTCTGGAGAATCCATGTAGAGATGGAGGCGGCACCTTGTGATAGGATGTCTGGATAATTCAAGTTAAGCCATGCGATGACACTCTCCTCTAACATTCCATTTGTGTTGTTTTGTTGAAGTCCTCTGGAAGTGGTTTATTGATTTGTCATTGGTTAGTTTTGGAAGTAGTCTTTGATTTTTGGACTTGAGATTTATTGATGATGTGTTTCTGTGATTTTCTATTGTTTCATCTGTAGAGTGAATTATTGTTATGTTTCGTAAGTGGTCTATTGTTATGTCTTTTGGTGAATTATCGTGGATTGTTTTTAGTGTGGTTTAGTGACATTATGTCATCTTGTCTAAAGTTAGTCTTGTGTTACTGTTGATGTACTTGGTCAGGGATCCTTCCTTGTTAACTCCCAGCACGGGGGTGGTTGGGTGGAACGTGCTTCGCACCCCGTTGGGTTCCCTTTGGATGCAGTTGTGTATTTCTTTGTAGGGTTTTGGCAGATGTTGTTCCAGTGTTCTTATGTACCGGATGTATGTTCATACTTCAAATGTAATTTATTTGTTGATGTATCGTGTCCCACTTGTGATGGGAGTACCTTGATGTAATTTTTTATAAGTTCATTATGTTGTACTATCATATTGATGTAATGTATATTCAGGCCTTGTATTTATTCAGGAACTGTCACTTGTAATAGTTGGTTATGTTGTGTCGTATCTGTCAAAATATGTAACACTTTATATCTTTATAATTTCATTTATTGGCATATGTACTTATGTTGTAAATATGGTTATTGTTAATGGATAATTTAAATGATGCTATGTGAATGAATGGATTTACGTAACTGTTTAATTATTGTTAATCTATTATCATTGTTATGGGTTAGTATAGTAATGTCACCTCGTGTACCCCAATGGAATTAGTCATGTAACTTAGTACATTGTTATGCTGGAATACTTAAGTATGTTTATTATATTCTTAAAAAAAAAAATGTTGTGTCTTTATTAGTTCCTTTGGGGTTTGCACGGCGGGGCGTTACACCATCAAAAACCACAATACCAATCCAAATCAGTACGAAGGTTGGCGCATAAGTCTTGGTTGGAAACCCCTTTTGAACTCCCTCAACTCTTAGCCTCTTCCCTTGTGTTCTTTTCCCTTCGTTCTTTGTTCCTTTCTTGTCCTTCTCTCCCTTCTGCCATGTTTGGGTCTGAACCCTCCCCCCCACTCCCCCCTATACCTTCGCATCCCCCCTCGCCACCTCCCTCCTCCCTTCTTTCTCCTTCTTTCTTCTTTTTTGGTCCTTTGTCCCCCTTTGTAACAACCTATCCTATACGTGAATAAAAATTCCTTAATTTTTACAGCTTATAACAAAAGTAAATGAGCAAATAACACAGTAATAAAAAAAAAATTCTTTTCAAATTTAAATACATCATATAAATACAATTTAAAACCTTTCATAAAAAAATAACTTTTTCCTTTTCAAAGTGAATAACAGAGTATGAAAGCTGTAACGCCCGCCGTGCAAGCCCCAAAGAACAATCAAATAAAGAACGCAAATATTTTTTTTTAAAGAAAAACAAATAATCAATATACCAAATATTAAATGATCATATACCTACACATATACTTCATTTCATTACAATACAAATAACATAACCGACTATGTTCTTTGGGGCACACGAGGTCACATCGAAATAAACATTACAAAACATCAACTCATAAGATATCAAAAGGAACTATTAATGACAACATTAGATATATATATATACATAGTGTCCATCATAAGGTAAAACCATAAAGAATCTCATAGCCAAATAAGGATACAAGGTTGAAATTACATTACAACATCTTTCAACTTATACATCATACCCATATAGTTTACATCATGATTCCCAATCATGTGGGATGAATACAAAATACAAGATTATCAAAATGCATAGAGATCAACTGGTACAAATCTTCAAAAGGATGAGACTGAGCCAATGAACGCTAATCGGGAACCCAACGGTGTGCGGAGCATGTTCCACCCGACCACCCCCGTGCTAAGAGGTGACAGAGAAGTAACTCCGACCAAGACTGTCAACTGAAGTACAAACATACAAGAAGTACCAACATAGATCCATAACACAATACTCCAAATTACAATGAACAAACAATAACATCATATCACAGTACCATAAAAATACAAGATCGTAAATCAAATATAAATGAGATCATACAAGACCACAAAGTATACTAAAGATGTATTAAAACAATAATCATAAATCAATTTAAATCAATTCAAACAACAATCTAAACCAACTCCCATAACCTACTTCCAGAGGAACACAATAAAGTAAAACACATGGGAAACTAGGGGAGAGTGTCATCGCATAGTCCTACATGGGCTGTCCTGTGCTCTTCCTCCCAACTGGAGGCGCCGGTCCCATCTATGGCTGTCATGTGCCCTTCCTCCCAATTGGAGGCGCCGGTCCATAGGGTGACTCATGCGGAGCCGTAAACCTCTTGTGAAGATGAGGTCACGACCTTGCCGACCATGGCCTTCTCAGCCTTCCATTAGTCTGCGGAAGCACTAATGAAGATGAGGCATCCATTTTTAAAATCTTATAATGATATTACTACCCAACCCTCCTAAGTTAATTATTAGGTTTTCACTTGATTAATAACTCACTCGTGGGTTATCTTGTGCCCTTCCCCTTAAGCAGGGTGCCGGCCCCCACGAGGAGCCACTCTCCCTAGAGACCCAGCCAAAACCAAAAAGAAACAGGGGTTGTACCATTCCAATCATAAACATCAAAATGTAACAACAAAAATATTACACGAGGCATAACTCATCTCGCAAATTAAATACCATAACAAAATCTCATAACTCGGTACACCCCATTCATAATACTTAACTTAACAGAAACTCGAGATGAAAAGATATAAATTCAACAAAATCACAACCCTCTGGAAGACTACAGTTTCAACATACTTTCACAAATTAACAGGGTTCCCACATCAATGAACTAACAATGTCCCGAACCCAACAAGCCTACAAGACTCAACTTCATAAAAAGATAACTTATTTAATCCCAAAATAAATTCCATTTCCACAATATTCACATTAAAACAAGAATTAAATAATCAAGGCTGACATATATTCATAAATTGCCCTTTTACTAGATTATCCTATCAATATTCATAATTCAACAAATTAACAAAAATTCCTTTCAATTTTCATATTTTCACTATAATAAAATTTTGTTTTGTTCATACCAGGAAAATAAACAAT